>VZQC01005394.1:1040504-1073057 GCA_009823505.1 Rhizomys pruinosus
AAAAAAAAAAAAAAAAAAAGACAAAGAAAAGAAAATCCTCCAATTCAGGTGGTATGTATATGTATGTATATATTTATTCATGTTTATATATATGTATATATATGCAATACAAGGTGGAGAGAATGACAACAACAAAAGAATTGGAAAAAAAATTGAAACAGTGACATTCTCCCAAAAACAATAAGCCTCTGCTTTGAAAAATAACTCTGGAAAGACTCAGAAAAAGATGCAAGACATGTATGGTAGAGTGCATGAACTCAGATGGGATGGAGGGCATGGAAAGTGAAATTACTCTAAATTTGAATGAGAAATTGTATTAGTCAGGGGTCTCTAAAGAAACAGGATCAATAGAACGATTATATAGCTATATACAAATTTATTGATTTGCTCACATGACAGAATTCAAGGAGTCCAACAATAGCCATGCTGCACTGGAGAGGCTGAAAATCCAGAAAACTGCTCAGTCCACAAGGCTGGATGTCTCAGTAGTCCCAATCTCGTGCTGAAGGCCCAATGGATTCCAGGAGATCTGCTGGTCTCAGTACAAGCTGGGATCCGAAGGGTTGATCACAGCAGCAAGACAAATTCACCAGTGAATACCCTGCTCTGCCATGGCCTTTTATACTGCCTGCCAGCAGAAGGTAATGCCCACATTTAGGGTGTGCCATCCGGCTTGAGGTAGTCCAATCCGAAGATCCTTTTTCTCTTATTTGTTTATCCCTAGTCCATTTAAGTTGACACCCAGGATTAACCATCACAGAAATTATGTATATGATGTATGAAAAAGTTTAATAACAGGGGCTGGAGAGATGGCTCAGTGGTTAAGAGCACCGACTGCTCTTGCACGGGACCCAGATTTGATTCCCAGCACCCACATGGCGGCTAAGAACTGTCTTTAACTCCACTTCCAGGGGAATCTGATGCCTTCTTCTGACCTCCACAGCATTGCATGACACGGGTGCACCAATCTACATGCAGACAGTACACTCATACACATAAAAAAAGAAAAAGTTTAATAACAATAAAAATATGTTTTAAAAAGAATAAGAATAAAGAAAGTACCACCCTTCAAAGCCCATGAAAATTTGATCAGAACAATTCTATATGCCAGATTCACAAATAAAATGTCACTCCTTAAAAATACAACAAAAACAAAGAACAAACACTGGCTAGGATCAAGAAAACAAATGATACCAAATGCTGGAGAGCTTGTGGGGAAAGGCGAACACTCATCCACTGCTGATGGGAATGTAAACTGGTACAACCGTTATGGAAAGCAGTGTGGAGAACCCTTAAAAGACTCAAAATGAGTCTACCACCTGACCCAGTCATACCAATCCTGGGTATATACCCACAAGACTCATCTTACCACAGAAATACATGCACAGCCATATTTATTACAGCTCTCTTCACAATAATGAAGAGCTAGAACCAGCCCAAGTAACCCTCAACTGACAGTGGATAGAGAAAATATGGTACATCTACACAATAGAGTTCTATGCAGCAGTAAAGAAAGATGGCATCATGATATTTGCAAGTAAATGGAACTAAAAGATATTTTGTTATGTGAAGTAACACAATCCCAGAAAAACAAAGGGTGAATGGTATCCCTCATCTGTGGATGCTAGAACCAAGTACCTAGTTTTAAGGCAAACTGAGCAACATTAAAATTATATTCCTCATGATCTGAAAACAACTGTCTTCTGATATTTTGAATCCCTTAACAGGTTCTAGAATTAATGTACCATTTCTTTTCCATTTGGAATTTTGGTATATGGGTGGAGGGTGTGTATGCATATTTTTGAGTAATATAAAATCAAAAGAATAAAAAAAAAGAGTTGAGAGATACATTAATATTGTCTGTAACCCCTGTTCCTCTATGTTCTGTGAACCTTAGCTGTAGTGGTTCCATTGCAGATGTGTCAAGTAGGGGTGGGAATCTCACAGACACCTGTTCTCTGTGTTTGACCAGTTGTGGAACTCTGTAATAATCTGCATCTATTGCAGTAAGGATCTTCTTTGATGAGTGATGAGAGGTATACTTCTATTAAAATTTCATGATGAATATGTATAAATTTTTGTTCGGCAATTATTATCTCAGTAAATCTGGATATTATGCCATTGTGGATAGAAGTAGTTTTATTCTTCCTTTCTGATCTGAATAGTATTTATATCATTTTCTTGCCTAATACCTATGCTAGAACATTCAAATATGATGTTAAATAATAGTGCTAAGAATTATTATCCATACCTTATTTCTGAGGTCTATATAGGAAGAATAAACTCATTCAGCATTTCACACCATGTAAGGTAGATAATCTTTTTTCAGATTGAGGAAGGTCCTTTTCTGTTATGGTTTTAGATGTGAAGGCTCTCATTTATTGAAAGGTTAATGTAGGGAAGGCTTGTTCCTCAGTTGGTTCTGGAAAATTTGGGAGTTCTGGCCTAAATGGACTGAGTCATTGCTGGAGTCAGGTCCTTGAGGGATATCTTGTCTGTGATGTTCTTCCCCCCCCTTCCTCCCTTCCTCATCCATCCTTCTCTCTCTCCATCCTACCTGCTGTGAATTGAAGTAAGTGTCCTTTGCCTCTTGCTCCCACAATCATGTTATACACCATGGGTCTAGAACCTAGAATTACTGACTGAAATCTCTGCAAAGGTGAGCCTAAATTAATCCTGCTTCCTTTCACTTGTTTCTATCAAATATTTTGTCACAGCAAGGAAATCTGACTTATACATTGTATTACTTACTTATTCATTACTTTTTCCAAATGTAATCATCATAGATCAAGATTTGATTGAGCAGAGTAATTCAAGTAATGGCAGCAAGGAAGATGAGAAAGGGGTAGTACAAGAAGGGACCAGGTCAAGATAAGCCCCAAAGATACACCCTTAATGGCATATTTAATTCAAGGAGGCTCCACCTCATACTTTTTACTACCTATAAGTAATGCCATCATATTATGAATCCATCAATGAATTAATCCTCTGGCTAGTTCAATACTCTCATGATCTAATCATCTCTGTAAACACTCTCATTGGCATACATGGAGGTGTAATTTTTGTTTTAGACAGTTCTTAATTTAATAAAGTTATCAATCAAGATTAACTATCAAAACTACAATCTAGCCTTAAATTAATGGGTGTTTTTATCTTTTACATCTCTTGCTTGCATTTTATTCATTGTTTATTCTTGATCTGTTGTGATGTTTTTGTGTTTCTTAAGATATTTTGTTCTTTGTTCCTTAGATATGGTGAAGTAACTTTCATATATGGAAACAATGCTGCTTTCCTTGGATAATCTCCACAGTGTTATACATCTATATATATATATANACATTCCACATGCTGTTCTTCTCTCTCTGGTAGCTCCAAGACTGTCCCCTGCCTGCAAGAAGACCACCTCTAGTCTCAGTTCCTGGCAAGGAGAGGGGTGGGGGAACCACAGGAGATCACCCATGGAAAATGAACAGACTCACACACAGAGAGCTGGGAGGAAAGTAACTCAGTTTTATCCATGCCAGTGATGTTTATAATATCAAAGGCTACTGTGCTCTGGGCAAGGAAGTGGGGGGAGGAGGAAGGGGAAGGGCGAGCCACCTTGGCTCCTACGGGGGGGGGGGGGGCTGCAGATCTCCTGTTTGTGCAACAGATAAAATAGAGGTGTGACCTTCTGCTCAATGCCTCAAGGGAAGGGGCTATCCAGTCCTGGAACTTTGCAGAGATAGGCGAGGTGAGAAAACATTTTAATATCACAAACCTTCCAGAGCTACAGATAACTCACAGGGACAACTGAAATGCCCACAGAGATATCAGATAATACCCAGAGGTTTCTCAGGACAGACCTTACAAGTTCTTTCCTCAAGCTAGGCAAAGTTTCATTCCTACAATCTATAAATCTTACTTATATATTGTTGAATTCAGTTTGATAGTGTTTTAGTATGAAACAGTTATTTATTCTGGACAAATATAACACAAAATTTACCATTTTGACCACATGTAACTTCAATGCCACTAAGTATATTTCCAATGTGCAGCACATGCTATAACTATCTACAGTCAGACTTTCCATGGTCTCAAACTGGAACTATGTTCATTAAAAAATAATTATGTGTTTCTCCATTTTCCCACCAACTTTTTCTGTCACAATGAATTGAAGATTTTGGGTATCATGTAGTTAGAACAATATTATATGTTGTTTAGTGTCTGGCTTACATCACTACACATGTCTTAGAGATTTATTTATGTTGTAACAGATAAAAATTTCATTCCTTTCACAAATGTCTAGTATTATAATGTATATGTTACTTTGTATAGAAAAAGTATTTTAAAAAATTGTAGTAGGGACACTTAATGTTAGTTTCCTGAGTCCTAACTTCTTAACAAATTTTACACTTTGCAAAACATTATTGGTTATTGTAGATAAAAGTTTGTATAAGTGGGGGCTGGAGAGATGGCCTAGCAGTTAAGAGCACCGACCGCTCTTGCAGAGGAGCCGGGTTCGATCCCCAGCACCCACATTGCGGCCGAGAACCGTCTGAAGCTCCAATTCCAGGGGAACTCCAGCTCCAGGGAAATCCGACACTCTCTTCTGACCTCCGCGGCATTGCACGACACGGGTGCACAAACTTGTATGCAGACAGTACATTCATACACATACAGAAATAAATAAAATTAATTTAAATTTTTTTTTAAAAAGTTTGTAGAAAAGTGTATATTTAGAGCTTAATTAAGCTTGTTTCACAGAAAGTTTATGATTAGTAACTTTCCATTTCTCCTTTCATAGTCCTTAACAGTCAGTATATCATTCTTTGATTTTATTACTTTAAAATGATAATTATTCACACATATTAAGTTTAAAATTAATAAGAATCACTATGAAATTTTCACATATGCATTTTGAGTTGATCATACCTTTAGAAACAAACCATAATATAGAAACATGGGAAATATGAAAAGCAAGAAAACATAAGTTGCTTAGAAGTAACAGCTCGTCAATAATGAAATCCAAAGATACCAAAACTGATAAAATACTGGACAAAGAATTGAACAGTTTGGTTTCTTAGATGATAAATATCTTCAAAGATATATAGAAGGAACAAATAAATAGCTGAATGCATTGAGGAAAACAATACAGGTGGTGAAAGAGAAATTTATCAAAGACATTCTAAATGAAAACTCAAATGGAAGTCCTGGGAAATGGAAAATTCATTAAACAAAGAAAATAATAATAACAATAACAGAACACAATGGAAAGCATTACCAATGCATTAGATCAAACAGAAGAAAGAATATCATCCCTTGAATGTAAAGTTAGTGAAGTATTACATTCATAGAACATCAAAGAAACAGAATAAAAAACTTATAACCAGAATTCCAAATACCTCTAGAACAGAAATAAGAGGCCAAACTTACCTTTAGTTGAGAAGTCACTGGATTAAGACCAAAGGAATGGAAAATACATCCAGTGAATTAATCATAAAATATTCCCTAAATCTAAAGGAAACTATGGAAACCCAGTAAAAAGAGATATTTAGAACTCAAAATAAGCAAGACCAGAAAAGAACCTCAATGTACCACATTACTATGAATACTAAAATATTGGAATATGATAAAATATTGAATATTTAAAAATGGGTGAAACAAGTCACGTATGTGGACAAACTCATCAGAATAACAAATACTTGTTAACAAGTCAGGGATTTCTTCATAAAACAATATATATCTTTGTTAAAAAAGTTTATGCATCTCTTGCGACAAACATTTGGGTTTTGTCATTGACAATTTCATAAATTTATATAATTCATCAGTATACTCTCACCCCCTACACTCCCTTATCTCCTTTCCACCTATGTCATCCATTTTCTCCCTACAACTCCCTTTCCAAAATGGATGACTCTGTTTCATTTTGTGACTGAGTCTATATAGGGCTGTTCATGTGACCATGGGTATACAACTATCCAGTAGAGCCTGGTGGCCTCACCACTGGCTACACATCTCAAGATGTCTCCCACTCTCTGACTCCATCATTAGCCAATAGTTTAGCAGAGGAGGCCCCACTAACCTCTCCCCTATCCACAACTAATTGCTGAAAGGTCCGACCTTTTGCAGCCCTAATGCAGGTGATTATAGCTTCTGTGAGTTCATGACTGCAATTTCATGACAGCATTTCACAACCATTCTCCTTATCTTCCATCTCTTACATTCTAACACCTCTTCTGTGATATTTCCTGGGCCTTAGAAGAGGTGATATAGGGGGTTGGAGAGATAGCCTAGCGGTTAAGAGCACTGACTGCTCTTGCAGAGGACACGGGTTCGATCCCCAACACCCACATGGCATCTGAGAACTGTCTTTAACTCCAGTTCCAGGGGAATCCGATGCCCTCTTCTGACTTCCGCAGCATTGCATGACACAGGTGCACAAACTTACATGCAGACAGTGCATTCATACACATACAGAAATAAATGAAAATTTAAAAAACAAAAGAGTAGAATATGAACTAATTAAAAAAAGAAGAGGTGATATAATATCCTATATACTCATGATCATATAAAATTCAAAATGTATTTAGCTCTGCCTTAAAATGTCCTCATAGTGTTTATAAATTTGAAGACTTTTCACCTATAATATTCCATCTCTCAACTAGGATACCACCTATATTCTACTAACTCCTTTCCCTTAAGGCATGCACACCCAATGGCCGTTTACTGGTTTCCTGGTTTTACATACACTTCAAGTTTAACTTGTATCTGAGTGTTTAACTTTGATCTAAAAATTTGAAGCTAGCATCCACATATGTGAAAGAACATATGGTGCTGTCCTTCTGGGCATGGGCTACTTCACTCATTACAATTTTTCCAGCTCCATCAATTTTCCAGAAAATATTATAACTTCAGTTTTCATTATAGCTGAATAAAATTCCATTTTATACCATATTTTCATTATCCATTCATGTGGATATACATCTAGTCTAATCCCATTTCTTAGCTATTGTGAATAAAATGCCATTTACTTCACATTTTCCTGAAGGCTAAAGATGCAGAACACTTTAAAAATATTTTAGCCATTTGTATTTCTTCTTTCAAGAATCTTCCGCTCAGATCTATCGCCCTGTTAAAATTTTTTGAATTAGTCTACAGGTTTATGGCAATCTCTCTCAAAATTCTGATGTAATATTTCATGATTCTAGAAAAAAAAACTCAAGAATTCACTTGTAGCCAGAAAAGTCCATGTATAGCCAAATCAACCTTAAGGAATGAGAACACAGAGATATACCAATACCTGATTTCAAATGATACTTCAGAACTATTGTGACAAAGCTTGATACTGACATAGAAGCAGACAGGTAGACTAATAGAACAAAAGGACATGGAGATAACTATGCCCACCCAGTTGCCACCCAGTTTTCGACAAAAGAAGTAAAAACATTCAGTGGTAAATAGATAGCCTATTCAGCAAATGGTTCTGGCAGAACTGGATATCCACAAGCAGAATAAAATCAGATTCATATATTTCACTTGTAAAAAATCAACAGGAAATTGAACAAAAGCCTCAATTTAAAACCTGAGATACCGAAATTTCTAAATGAAAGTGTAGGAGATACTCTTCATTAAGGTAAGTGAGAACTTTCAGAAGTTCAGAACTGAACTTCAATAGCATAGGCTGTAGCTCCAAAAATAACTTGACTATATGAAAAAAGAAAATTTCTGCACAGAAAATAAACCTATAAGCAGAGGAAACATATAGACCAAAGAAGGGGAGAAGATATTTTTTACCAGCTACACTTTACACAAGAGGCTAATACTCAGAATTTACAAAGACCTGTACAAAGTAACTACAAGGAATATAAAATTGTCGATAAATGAAAGGGCAAATGAATTAAACAGTTTTCAAAATAAGGAACCAAAAGACCAATAATTTTTAATATATATTTATTGAGTTTTATGCATTTCATACAATAGATCTTAATTAGAATTTAAATCCCCTCCCACATCCACACTTTCCATAGCCACCCCCACCAGAATTCATGCATTTTATCATCTACGTTGTCCTATCTGGTTAAGCATTTGTACCTATATGTCCATCAGTGCAAGGTCAACCACTGGAGTCTAATCAATCTATAAAGAGTCACTCCCATAAAGAAGATCTATTCTCCCTCATTCTGAAGAAATCAGGTACCAGTAGTTTCTCAGCTAGAATTTTGGCCTGCTGCCCATTTCCCTCATACTATGCTGGGTTTTTGTTTGATTGAGTCAGCATGGTTCTTGTGCATGCTATCATTATTTTTACAAGTTCATATGGGCAAGTTCCCAGAAGCCTGAAAGTCTCTGTTTCCATATGGTCATCATCAACCCTGGCTCTTACAATCTTTCTATCCCTCATCATCAATGGTCTCTGACCTCTGGCTGGGTGAGGTTATTAATATAGTCCCATTCAAAGAAGCACACTTTTGAGTCTGTCATTCTATTAAACTTCACCAGTTGTGGCCTTCTATCTGCATTGCACTCTGTTGAATGAGAAAGCTTCACTACTGACAGTTAAACGATATATTAGTATTCTGCTATCCCTGTTCCACTGTTATTTGAGCCTTATGTGCAGAGGTTCCACTGTAAATGTGTCACTTAAGGCTGGGCATCTCTAAGACATATTTTCTGTGTGTGACAAGTTGTGGAACTCTGTAATAGCCTCCATCCATTACAAGAAGAAGCTTCTTTGATGAGTGGTATATGGTATACTTTTCTTAATATGAGGATCTGTATATAACATACAATAAGAAATTTCATTTTTCTGGAGATATGACAGAGACAGGGTTTTCTTAAGGATCTATGATTTCTCCCACTTATGTGCATTTTCTTATATTTACAGTGCCACCCATGATTTCAATCCTATTGAGAGGTCTTTAAGTCAAATTACATAGTTGTTGATTACTCCCTCAATAAAAGTGCCACTACTATATAAATAAATAGTTTGCTGTATCAGTCTTTGTTGTTATTAGGCTTTATAGCTGGGTTGGACCTTAATAGATTTTTCTCCTTTAGCAGGTTGCATAGTATCGTCTAGAACCATGAGAGCTAGTCATCAGGTAGAAAGCTTCCAGGTCAGTGTAAGCTCCATTACTCCAAGTCCTATGTCTGAGATAATGTCCTGTTTTCAACAACAGGGGCTTACCTTAATGTTCTGGGAGGTAATCACGGGCTGTGGCAATAGCCTGTATTATTTGGGGAGTTTTTTTGAACAACTCTGACCAGCAACATGAAGGGAGTTGTCTCCTGTCTAGCACTGTGTTTCTTGTTATATAACCATAACTTGTACACATGCCCTCGTGTTCAGATATTGTTTGTGCATTTTTCCAGGGTTGTGGGGAGCTAATACATTTCCCTCTGACTTTTCTCACTGCCTAAGTTTTGTTTACCTCTCCATTCTCTCTCCCTGCCTAAAGTCCTTCCTCTTTCCCCAGTTTAAGTGCCCTCATTTCCCCTTGAAAATACTTGTCTCCTATTCTTCCTTTCTACCTTCATGATTACTTGTATGCCCTTCCTTCTTATGATTCCAGTTGAATATCCTCATTTATCCCCATTCCACACTGGTAACATCTATTTCCCCAGTATCCCCCTCTCTCAGGCGTTTTCTTTCCCTAAACCTCTGTTTCCTTTCCATTTTCCTGGGTCTTGCTATTAGATAAGTATATATGCTCAAATACAAGGGATTGGTGCTAACAGCCACAAATGAGCAAGAACACACATAGCTTGTTTTTCTGAGTCTGTTTGACTTCACTTAGTATGAAATTTTCTAGTTCCATTCATTTACCCCCAAATTTCATTATTTCATCTTTCCTCACTGAGTAGAACTCCATTGCGAAATGAACCATATTCTCATCCATTTGTCAATTACGGAACATTTAGGTTGTTTCCATTTCTTAGGTTTTATGAAAAGAGTAACAACAAGCATGAATGTACAAGTATCTCTAGAGTAGGATGAGTCCATTGGGTGTGTGCCAAGGAATGGTGTAATCAGATCATATGGTAGATTCATTTTTAATTCTTTAATAGTTCTCTACATTATTTTTCATACTGGTTGTATGAGTTTGCTAACACATCAGTAGTAAGTGAATTTTCCCCTTTCTCCTTCTCCTTGCCAGTATTTGTTGTTTTTTATTCTCTTGATCTTAGCCAGATTGACTGGGGTAAAATGGAATCTTTAAGTTGGTTTCTATTTGCATTTCCCTAATTACTAAGAATATTGAACACTTTTAAGGTGCTTCTTGGCCATTTTTAGTTCTTTGTTTTGAGAACTCTCTGTTCAGGTCCTTAGCCCATCTTTTTATTGGGTCATTTAATTTCTTGTTTCTTAGTTTTTTGAATTCCTTGTATATTCTGGAGATTAATTCTCTTTTGGATGTACTGCTGGTAAAAATTTTCTCTCACTCTATGGTTTTCCTCTTCACTTCCTTGGTTGTTTCTTTTGCTGTTCAGAAAGATTTTAGTTTAATGAGGTCTTGTTTGTTGATTGATGATCTTAATGCCTGAGCAATTTATGTCTCATTTAGAAAGACCTTTCTTCCACCTATATTTTGTAGGGTACTGTATGTTTCCTCTAACAGTTTCCTGAGTTTCACTTTTCATATTGAAAGTCTTTGTTTAAGTAATTCTATTCTTCAACTTTGTCATCCAATCTTGATACTCTGTTTTCACTTTCATTCATTCTGCTTGTGAGGCTTTCTCGTGTCCTTTCCAATTGACTTACTGAGTTTTCCAATTCCATCTCCATTTTGACTTGGGTTTTCCTCAGTATTTCTATCTCCTTTGCGAATTCACCTTTCAAGTCCTGAATTGTTTTTGACATTTCATTCATCCACATATTTATATTTTTTGAGCTTTATTCACAAGTTTATTCCTATCCTCTTTAATTTCTTTGAGTTCTTTATATCTGTGCTGTTTAAGTTTTTGATCATGTTCATGATTTTTCTTTTAAATTCTGCAGAGTGGGGTTCCTCAGGGTGATTCTCATTGCAGTACTATAGGACTGCTAGATTTTATTAGTGACACATTCTCTTGATTTTTCACGTTATGTGTGATTTTCATTGTCGTTTGAGCACATGGATGTCTTTTGTTTATATGTCAGATAGGAAAATCTATTCTGCCTTTGTCTTGTTGGGGTGGGGACTGCCTTGGTCTGGTCTCACAAAATAGAGAGAGTATGGGTGGTTCCTGTAGCTGGAGAATACATTTAATTTGATTACAGGCAATCAGGACACAGAGCGTGGGTTGAAACTAAAATAATAGCCCAGAGATCTGAGGCAAAAAGAGCAGGAGTGTGCCCAAGACTAGAAGGGGGACAGAGTACAGGGAGATTGTGGAGCTGCTCAGGGTGCAGGGGAATCAAGCCACAATGGGTGGGATCTGAATTACCAACGTAGTAGGCAGGTCTGTGTAAGACAGATCAGGAGCTCAAGGGCAAGATTTGAGAGGAGACATCTTGTGACTAGTCTGGGATAGGAAGCTAGTCCAGACATCTGAGGCAGAAGACTGGGAGTGGATCTGGGGCAAAGGCTATAAGGGAACAGAGTGCAACAAGAGAGTAGAGCTACTCATGGTACACCACAATTCCTCATAAGTATTTTTAAATGTATTCAGCATCTCTAGTCATCAGTTAAATTAAAACTAGCTTCAGATACATAAACTAAAACTAGCTCCAGTCATAATGGCTATCCTCAAGTAATCTTTCAGGTGGTGGAGAGAATGTGGGAGTTGGTAGGAGTTAAAATTAATATAGCTGTTATAGAAATCATTTTGGTGGGACCTCAAAAAATTAAAAATAGAATAATCATATGATTGAGTGACTTCATTCCTAGCCATATAACCAATCATAGAACTCTTTGCAGATCCATGTTTATTGCTATTGTATTCACTACAACAAAGAAATGGAACCAGGAGATGAAGAGATGGTTCATTGATTAAGAGCAATGACTGCTCCTGCAGAGGACCCTGGTTTGATTCCCAGAACCCACATCGTGGCTAACAGCTATTCATAACTCCAGTTCCCAGGGAATCTGATGTCATCTTTTGACCTCCATGGCACTGCATGACACAGGTGCACCTACATACATGCAGGTAATACACTCATGCACATAATATAAAGATAACAAATAAAATGAAAAAGAAATTGAACCAGGCTAGATGTCCACCAATAGGTTAATGGATAATGGAAATCTGGTACATATATGGAATGGAATATTTTTCAGCTAAAAAGGAAAATGAAATCACAAAATTCTCAGGAAAAGAGATAGACTTAGAATGCATAATATTAAGCAAGGCGACCCAAACTAAGGGGAAAAATTCTATATGCTACCTCATATGCAGATTCTAGGCTATAATGTATAAATGCATATATGCAAAGAGCTCTAAATATAACATTTGTAAATGAGACCAAGAAGGGGTAATAGTAGACGATGAGGAAAAATAGAATGTAGGCAAAAGGACAAATGGGTCATTAAAGAAGGCATAAGACAAAGTGAGGGTTTTTTTTTTCTAGTTTCAAATCTGTCAAAGGTTTTTTTTTCTTTTTGTGATAGATAATTGCATACAAATGTAATTGATGGTTAAGTGTAAAACCCTAAGCAAAACCCACAATTTCAACTTGGCTATTCTAACTATATAGAAGTTAATTGAGGTGTGGAGCTGCAGGCCTCAGTGGTTAAGAAAGCGTTGGCATACTATTCTTAGTTGTTGATTTTGTTTTCCTTTCATACTACTGAACATATTAACCTACTCTTTCTCTGTCTCCAATGTTTCTTTCAGAAGCCCATTCATATTTTTATGAGGGTTACCATATGTTCAGTTACTATATTTTTCTTTTCTGCTTTTCTTTTGACAGCTTAATTATAATGTGTCTGTACATAAACTATTTTATGTTCAAACTGTTCTGAGATTATGGGTTTGATATTTATTTTATTCTTCTGTTTAAGGAAGTTTGGTATAATGTCTTTTTTTTGTTTTTGTTTTTGTTTTTTTCGAGACAGGGTCTCCCTGTAGCTCTGGCTGTCCTGGAACTCACTCTGTAGACCAGGCTGGCCTTGAACCCACAAAGATCCGCCTGCCTCTGCCTCCAAAGTGCTAGGATTAAAGGCATGCACCACCACCCCCAGCTTGGTGTAATGTCTTTAAATAAGTTTTCTGTCTCTTTCTCTCTTCTCTTTCTATGACTCATATAACACAGATACTGGTTTGCTTGAAGGTGTTACAAACATCCTATGTGCTTTATTTTTTTCCTGACTTTGTTATTTTCCTCTGATTATATAATGTCCAATGGCTTATTTCATCTTTTTTTTTTAAATTTATCTTTGTATGTGTATGAATGTACTGTCTGCATGTAGGTTTGTGCACCCGTGTCGTGCAATGCCACGGAGGTCAGAAGAGGGTCTCGGATTCCCCTGGAACTGGAGTTCTCCTGGAATTGGAGTTACAGACAGTTCTTAGCCGCCATATGGGTGCTGGGGATCGAACCCGGGTCCTCTGCAAGAGCAGTCGGTGCTCTTAACCACTAGGCTATCTTTCCAGCCCTGGCCTATTTCATCTTAAAGTTCATACATTCTTCTCAATAAATTTCACAGTTGAAGCTCCCTATTGCATTGCTAGTTGATTTATTTTCTTCTCTACCTCCAGAATCTGTTTTGTTCTTTTATGTTTTCTTTTTCTTGAATTTATAAGCTCATTCTTTATTTCTGTCTCTTTGATATAGGGTTTTCCCTGTAGCTCCAGCTGGCTTAGAACTTGCCATGTTCATGGGGCTGGAGAGATGGCCTAGTGGTTAAGAGCGCCGACCGCTCTTGCAGAGGACCCGGGCTCGATCCCCAGCACCCACATCGTGGCTGAGAACTGTCTGTAACTCCAATTCTAGGAGAACTCCAGCTCCAGGGGAATCTGAGACCCTCTTCTGACCTCTGTGGCATTGCACAACACGGGTGCACAAACCTACATGCAGACAGTGCATTCATATACATACAAAATAAATAAATAAATAAAATTAATTTTAAAAATTAAAAAAATAAGAACTTGCCATGTTCCAGGTTGGCCTTGACGCAGAGATCCTCTTGTTTCTGCCTCCCAAGTGCTGGGATTAAAGGCCTGCACCACCACACTCAGCATCATTTCATTCTTATATTATTTTCCTGGTTTCATTGAATTTCTTATCTTAGTTCTCTTGAAAATATTGTTTAGTTAGAACATGCCGTATTTTGAATTATTTATCCAGAAGTTTATCAACATAGATTTTAGCTGCTAGAATTTTATTGTGCTTTTATTGGTGTCACTTTTTCATGATATTTCATGTATCATATAACCTTGCTTTTGAGTTCTATACATTTGAAGCAGTCACAATTTGTACATTTTATGGACTGGCTTAGATAAGAAAGACTTTCACTTATGGGGTTGGTATTACAAAGATACTACTTTGATTTGGATCTGGTCTTCTCCTAAGTGTTCTAATATTGGTATCTTATTCTACAGTGTGGAAATATTAGAGTTAGTAAGACCTTTGAGAAGTAGAACCTAAAGCAAGGTGTTTAGGACATTAGGGATTTTGTTGGTTAATACTGATTACCAACTTGACAAGATCTAGATTCACATAGGAGACTAGCTTCTGGACATGCCTATGAGGGATTATCTATATTAAATTAGCCTCTGGAAAAGTTTATGAGGGATTATATAAATAACATTAATTGAGATGAGAAGGCCCATCCTGAATGTGAGTGGTACCATTCTTTCAGCTGAGGTCCTAGGCTGAGGAAAAAGAACACTTTAATCCCAGCACTCGGGAGGCAAAGGCAGGTGGATCTCTGTGAGTTCAAGGCCAGCCTGGTCTACAGAGAGAGCTCCAGGCCAGCTAGGGCTAAAGGGAGACCCTGTCTCAAAAAAGACCCCCAAAACAGAACAAATCAAGGTGAGCACAATTATTCATATTTCATTCTGTTTTCTGACTGTAAACGCAATGTGACCAGCTACCTCAAGTTCCTGGTGCTATGTCTTCCTTAACCCTGTTACTGAAATGGATTTGAGTCCTGGGGCATTTCTGCTGAAGTTAACAGATTCTTGTGTCCCAGGGCAAAAAGTAGAGTGTACACATAATAACAAAATAGAAGCAAGTAGTAGTAGTTTATCAAGAAAGAGAAAGGCATTTCAGAGAGTGGGAGTAGGCTAAAGAGCTAGAAAAAGGCTTATCCTCATTAACAGTGTGTAATTATCAATACATTTAATTTTCAGTTTCAAAATTTTTGTTACACTGTAAATTACAAGGAATTTGGAACACCAATAGACAGGACCAGAAAAGGAATTCCCCATGCCATAACATAGTAAAAACACTAGATGTTCAAAACAAAGAGAGAATACTGAAAGCTACAAGAGAAAAACAAGTCGCATATAAAGGGAAACTGGTCGAAATTACAGCTGACTTGTTTTTTGTTGTTGTTGTTGTTGTTTTAGTTTAATACTATGTTTATTTAGCAGAATCATAGTAGTAGATTTTCCCTTATGGCCTACAACATGTTTAGACATGTCATTAAAAAGACACTTTTATCATCTACCTATAGGACTGTTTTAGCCAGGTTCATCAAGGTGCCACTAATAAGCCTGTAAGAATGATTTTTTTTCTCTATCCACTCATCTGTTGAGGGACACTTGGGTTGGTTCCAGCTCTTTGCTATTGTGAAGAGAGCTGCAATAAACATAGATGTGCATGTATCTCTGTGATAGCATGAGTCTTGTGGGTATATATACCCAGTAGTGGTATGACTGGGTCAGGTGGTAGGCTCATTTTCAGTTTCTTGAGAGTTCTCCACACTGCTTTCCATAGGGGTTGCACGAGTTTGTATTCCCTCCAACAGTAGATGAGTGTTCGTTCCTCTTTCTCCACAACCTCTCCAGCATTTGGTATCCTTTTTTTTCTGGATAATAGCTAGTCTTACTGGAGTAAAATGAAATCTTAAGGTGGTTTTAATTTGCATTTCCTTAATTATTAGCAATGTTGAACACTTTAAGATGTTTCTCAGCCATCTTTACTTCTTCATCTGTGAAGTCTCTGTTCAGCTCTTTTTTGCGTGCTTTTATTGGTGTTTTGTGTGTTTCAGACATCATTTTTCAATTCTGTTTAGGCATATTCCCTTTTCCATGTTTTAGAGTAATATAAAATTAATGGAGGTAAATGTGAATTTCTAAGCATTAGAAAAGATGCAGGACAGTTATGGCAGAATGCATGATCTGGGGTGGGATGGAGGGAAGGAACTTTTCAATGCAAATGATGAAAGCCAGGAGAGCTTAGACCAAAATATTCCCACTTCTAAATGACTGTAGATGGCATCCCAGAATACCTTACCCAGCAAAAATGTCTATTATAGTTGAAGGACAAAAAAAGTCTTTCATGACATAAACAAAGTGAAATAATACATGTCCAGAAAACCAACCCTTCAGAAAATACTTGAAACAATACAAAGAGCAGAAGAAAGGATACCCAAGAGGCAAGAGAAAATAATTAATGCAGGAACTTGGACATACATAACAGTTTTAATTTATATTTTCTTATTCTCCAATTTGGAATCATGTAAAAATATAAAAACACACATGCATATATATGAACTGATATATACATTTTTAATTAAATGTTTTATAGGCTTAGATCTCTCATTTGTTAGTTTTAAAGTTAGATTGTTCACATGATTGTTGTTCCAGAGCAGTAATAAGTCCTTAATCTAAAAGCTCTACTTCAAAATACATGATTTTTTTCTTTTTTGAGAAATTCATACATAACTATTGTATTTGTATCATTTCCACCAGTCCTCGTTCCTCAAATTCCCTTCATGTCCCCCCACCACTCCTCAATTTCTTGTCTTCTTTTATTATTACAAGTACATTCATGCATTTATAAATATACCATATGTATAAATATACCATTTATGTAAATATACCAATATATATGTAAATTGCACTGAGTCCATTTACTGTCACTCATTTTTACATGTGTTTTAGGACTTCCCACTTGAGATAACCTATCAGGAAGCAAGTCTCAGGTGGAAACTAACTGTCCCTCACTTGACTTCCACTAATTGTCTGCAGGTCTTAATCTTGACCATAAAATTACCTCCATCAACCTTATCATGTCAACTCATTTTTTTCATTGTGCAGACCTTGTTAGACAACCATATTGTGAATATTTCGTTCATGCAGCTTCCTTATCATTGCTAGGATGCATTATCTAGCAGCAGGTGTCATGTTCCTCTTCTTCTTACAAGTGTTTGATGTCCTTGTTTGTGATGCTCTCTGAGCTTTGTTGCATTGTAGATGTACCAGTAATGACTAGGATTACCAAGGTCACTTATTATCTGCATTTTAAACATTGTCATACTCTCCATCTGTTGCAAAAAACTTCTTTGATGAGTCATGAGAGCTACATTTCTCTGAATATAAGAATATATATTTAAAATACAGTAGGAAATGACATTGGCCTAGGAAAGTGGCAGTAGCGGGTTCTTCTCTAGGGCCTATGACTTCTCAAATTATGTGTGCTTAGCTATATTTATATTACCACATGTATAGTCTCCCCACTGAGAGGGCCTTCAGTTCAATTACATAGGTGTTGATTAAACCCAAGATAAATGTGCCACTATTGCACCAAAAGAGGTAATTTGCTCAACTGGTCGTTGTAGTAGCTCATACGCTTCACAGCTGCATAGGACCATTGATTCATTTTCTCCCTTAGCAGCTTGCATAGTATCTCCTGATACTATGAGTGCTAGTCTTTGGAGAGGAGGCATCCTAGCTCCAAATCTTCAGATGAAAATATAGATCCTGAAGAAACCACAGAACTCAGAAGCCAGGAATATAGAGAGGAACCATGGGGGAATAGGGAAAGAATGAGCTCTAGAGCAAGGGACAATAGGACACCAGAATTTCAAGGGAGAAATGGGGAAAATGGGAGTTGATTTAACTAGGGAAAGAAAAACTATAGAGGGGGAGAGAGGGGAAATAAGGATAAGTAATACTCAGGTGGTATGAAACCATAGGGAATGTATTATTTCTTAACCCTGCTGGCTGTACACACAATCTATACATGAATGGGTGTATGTAGCTAAAAGAAATATAACAAAAATTACAGTGACAAGAAAAGGAATCCTGCCTTCGAGTTATTGGTCAGAGTAATCCAATAGACTTCCAGCATAAAACAGACTATTGCCTTTATTTCTTGCTTCCTAGAACTTGATGGTAACTTCTTATTGCTGAAGACATGATGTATTTCAGAGGCAAGACTTGGAGCAGCAAAGCTAGCGCTGACCCAGAAGTCTCTTCCTTGAAAACATGATTCTTAATAAAAGTAAATTTGAAAACTTTAGACCTCGACAACACAGAGCCTATCCTTGTCATTGATGAGGTTTTATGCAGGCTGATTAGGCAACAATAGCTTGGTTTTAAAGTGACCGATTTTTTCTTCAGTTTAAATTGGGTAAGACAAGAAACTTTAAAAAGCCATTTTTGTGAGTACAAGTAGATAGGCAATAGTTTTTATATTTTTCAAGAATATTTATCATCTCATATTTAGATATAGATGTTTAACTCACAAGTAACAGAAAGTAACTTAATTATAACTAACTCATTTTCCCAAGGTTTAGATTTGTATTAATTATTTTTATTTATGTTCATTTATTATTTTAAAATTTATTGAATTTACACATTTTAATAAAATATATCTTGATCATATTTTGGCTCCCTCTCCTACTCACAATCCCTCATAGGCCCCCCACAGAAAATTTCATATATTCTGTCATATAGGTTAAAGCTTATCAAGCCATTCCTGTTTTGCCATGTCCCTTAGGAGAAGTCCATTCACTGGAGCATACTCAACATATTTAGAGTCACTCCCTTACCAATTCTCACTCTGCTAGTAGTCACTACTTGTCAGTAGCTCCTGAGCTATGGTTGAGAGTTCTTACCCATTTCCCTACTGCTATGTTGGGTTTTGGTTTAGTTTGGGTTTGCTTTGGTCTTGTACATGTTGTTACCATTGTTGTAACTTTATATGAGCAATATTCCAGACACTTGGCTGACTCTGTTTCCTTGTTATCATCCAGTTCCCCTAGCTAGTACAGTCATCACGCCCTTCTTCCACAATGGTCCCTGAGCCTTGGGTGGCAGAAGTTTGTTACAGGTGTCCTACCCAGTGATAAATACTTTGTGATCTTATTCTCTGTAGTTGGGCCAGTTGTGGATTTCTGGGTTAATTATCATTTGTTTTATGAGGGAGCTTAGTTGCTGAGAGTTGAGAAATGCATTAGTGTTCTTTTTGTCCCCTGTTCTGCCATGTTCCCTGATAATTAAGCATAGGGTTGCATTGTAAATGTGTCACTTAGAGCTCCGAATCTCACAAACACTTATTCTCTGAGTTTAACCAGTTGTTGAACTCTGTAATAATCTCCATATATTACAAAAAGAAGCTTTTGGCGGGGAGTAGTGAGAGGTATATTTCTCTGTAAATATAAAGATACATATTGAGACTAAAGTAAGAAATTACATTGTCTATGGGTGTGACAAATGTAGGTTTGTCTCTAGGAACCATGACCAAGACGCCAGCCTTGTATATTTGGCTATGTTTACAATGCCACACATCAATTTCCTCCCACTGAGTGGTCCTAGGTCCAATTAGACAGTTGTTTACCCTCAAGACAAGAGTGCTATTGCCATTACTTCACAATAGAGATAGTTTTCTGGGAAAGTCACTGCTGTGTTTATTAAGCATTACACATGGGTAGGACCATTGATTGTGTTCCTCCCTTGGAAGCATAGTATTCTCCTATACCATGAGGGATAGTTTTCAGGAAAGAGGCTTCCAGGTCAGGTCTTTCTCAATTGATCAATGTCGTGTGTGTGTGTGTGTGTGCTGTTGTGTCTGTGCCACACTGCATAAGATCTCCATGTGTAGGGGAGAGAGAGAGAAGACAGCGACGACGACTGCGAGACAGAGGAGAGAGAGAGACATATTAGGGCGTCTTTGAGTAGCGGCTACTAACATTTCTTCCCACCGTTTTCTTTTTTTTTTTTTTTTTTTTTTGTCTTTTTGAGACAAGGTCTCCCTGGAGCATCAGGCTGTTCTGGATTATGCCACCTATGTATTATGTATAATTCAAGTACCATAATTTTCCCCATTTCCAAGTTGATAAGACCTGTTACCTACTCTCTCCAACTTTCAAGCTTCTTATGTCCCTTAACCTACATGGTTCCTTTCCATTTTCTTTGCTCCTGTTGTTACAACAGGATATATGCTCATATCTAAGGAGATTGAGCATTCACAAATGAGAAGGCTCATCCATTGCTTGTTTTCCTGTCTGTGTTACTTCACTAAGTATAACAGATTCTAATTCCAACCATTTACATGAAAATTTCGTGACTTCATCTTTTTTAACATTGAGTAGATCTCCATTGTGTAAATGTGCCAGATTTTCATTACCATTCATCACTTGAAAGACATTTAGGTTGTTTCCATTTCTTAGCTCTTGTGAAAAAAGCAGCTACAAACATGGCTGTGCAAGTATCTCTGCAGTAGTATGGGTCTTTTGGGTAGATGCCAAGGAGAAATATGACCAGATCATATGATAGATTTACTATTTTTAACAGATTTACCACATTGATTTCCACGGTGGTAGTACTGGTTTATAATCCCAACAGCAGTGAATAAGGGTTTTCCTTTCTGCACATTGTTGCCAGAATTTGATATCATTTATTCTCTTGATCATAGCCATTCTGAATAGGGTAAAAAAAAAATCTTAAAGTAGCTTTGATTTTTATTCCCCTAATTACTAAGGATGTTGAACAGTTTTTTTTTATTTTTTATTTCTGTATGTGTATGAATGTACTGTCTGCATGCAAGTTTGTGCACCCGTGTCGTGCAGTGCCGCAGAGGTTAGAAGAGGGTGTTGGATTCCCCCGGAACTGGAGTTCTCCTGGAACTGGAGTTTCAGATGATTCTTGGCCGCCATGTGGGTGCTGGGGATCGAACCCGGGTCCTCTGTAAGAGCGGTCGGTGCTCTTAACTGCTAGGCCATCTCTCCAGCCCTTGTTGTCAGTTCTTGAGCTTAATTCTTGAGCAACTTATGTCCAATGTATAAAGTTCTTTCCTGAACCTATATCTTCTGTATACTGCCTAAGTTTTCTTCTAACAGTTTCAGCATTTCAGATTTCACGTTGAGGTCTTTGATCTATTTGGAGTTGATTTTTGATTTTTGTGCAGGGTGATAGACAAAGGTTTAATTTCATTCTTCTTCACATGGAGATCCAGTTTTCCCAACACCATTTGTTGAAGGTACTAACTTTTATC
Source organism: Rhizomys pruinosus (assembly GCA_009823505.1). Classification (NCBI taxonomy): domain Eukaryota; kingdom Metazoa; phylum Chordata; class Mammalia; order Rodentia; family Spalacidae; genus Rhizomys; species Rhizomys pruinosus. Next base: position 1,061,857 of record VZQC01005394.1, read on the forward strand.
CAATTTGTGTTTCTTGCCAAATATAATATGGCTGAATTTGTGTGCACTCATATTTGGGATATGGTTTTTCTTCCACTGATCTACAGATCTGTTTTTTTGCCAGGATCAGGATGTTCATATGAATATAGCTTTGTAATATAGTTTGAGATGTTGTATGGTAGTCCCTCCAGCATTACTCTTGTGCTCAGGATTGCTTTGGCTAATCCAGATTATTTTGTGGTTTCAAATAAATTTTACAATTTTTCTTTGAGTTTTGTTGGGAGTGTCATGTATATTTTGATTGGGATGGCATTGAATATATAAATTGCTTTGGTAGGATGTTCATTTTTACAATAATATGTGTATAAATCCACGAGCATGGGTAGTCTTCCAAATTCCTTTTGTCTTCATCAATATCTTTCTTTAAAGATGTAAACTTTTCATTAAAGAAGTCTTTACCTCTTTGTTTAGGTTTATTTCTAGATTTTTTCCAGCCTATTTTGAATGGGAGTATACCCATGAAGTCATTCTCTGACTACTTGTTATTGATATATAGGAAAGCTATTTATTCATGTAAATCGATATTGTAACTTGCCACTTTGCTGAACATGTGGATTATTTCTTAAAGTTTTGAAGTGTATTGAGTCGTGTGTAATTGTCTTATGTTCTTTCAGTCAGAACAGAGTGGCCACTTCAAGTTTTTTTAAAAAATATGTGCTCTAAGAGATGAAATTTGAGGAAGGACTTGTCCCATTCTGCATACTTGTATGGTCTCTCACCATGTGACTTCTTTCATGTGCTCTAGGATTTCGTATCTGACTAAGGGATTTTGTGGGAAGAAAATCCAGTTTACATTAGGTATGAATGGGCTAGCATTCAAACCAGCACCCACCCTCAGACACAAGTAGGAGTCATGGGACCTCCCTGGCAATGCCCATGGAATGGGATGTGGTGCAAAGGTCTGGGATAGGGGCCCTTGGAGATGAAGTCATACTGCCTGTAAAACCCATCCATTTTGAATGAAGTCTCTCTGTATTTGAGTACCTTAGCATGTGTCTGTGTGCTGTGCTTTCCCTAGTGTGCTTCCTACATGGCTTACCATGGGAATAAATGGTACAAGCCTCAGGAATTTTCATATATTTCACACTTGTAGGGTTTGTCTCCCATATGAAATTTTGATATGCTGTAATTGATGATATGTGAATAAAGAACTTTTCACATTCTTCACATTTGTAGGGGTTTTCTCCAGTATTAATTCTGCAATGTTTCCTAAGTATTGACCTCTTAGTAAATGACTTGCAACATTCTTCACATTTGCAGTGTTTGTCTCATGTATGAACTGAGAATGTCTTGATGGCTTCAAATAGTTAAGATTCCTACTGACACCAGATCGTTAGAGTTCTGCAACATCACCTGTATATAGAAAGCCCTCTGAATGTGGTCCAGGCATTCATTCCCCCCCTTCCTGGGAGAAGTCTATGAATCCTTGAATGTCACTGGAACCTGATTGTGGACTTGGCCTGGCGCCAGCACTACTGCCCCACCTAGACTCTCTCCACTCAAGAAAAGCCCCGCACCCCAAATAAATCCTGCTACATTTGGGGAGCCTTCTTTTGGAGCCCAGCTGGGCATCTCTCCTGCCAGTCCAGGGTGGGTTAGCGCCACCTGCATCCCCACTAGGGCCAAGAAAGCCTCTTGTGCCCTGGTGAGGTGAAGCACAGTATCTGGGCTCCAGGACACCCAGACTGGGACTGCTCCTGAATGACCTGCTGCTTCTCTGCTGCTCAGGGTGACAGGCTCTGCGGTTCAAAACCCAGACGTAGATTCTGTCCTCAGGGAGACCTGTCTTCTTCGCTAGTTCCGGCCTTGTCGGAAAAGTCAGGGAATCAGTTTATCTGGAAGGCTTGGACCAGAGTGTCAATCTGAGCGGCACTGAAGCAGGTGCGTGGGCAGCGGCCTTCCCATCCGGTGCCTCTGGTCCTCCTTGATTCTGTCAGGGAAGTGCCTTGCTCTGTGGGTAGCTATTGGGGCTGCTATGGAGGTTGCTGCTGGTCTTCCCCTCCTCCTTCTCTTTCCCACGGCCTAGGGCAGGGGTCTCTGGAGGACCCAGACTGGTTGCTCCTGTAGTCATGAGATCTGTGGTTTCAGAACTACTCATAGATCCTGGACTCCTGAACCCGAATTCTTCAGCCGGTTGCTTCCTGGTCCCAAAGCTCAGGTTATGGGTATTTAATAATGCATGAAAAGGCCTTATAAAATAGGGTACAATAGACATCTTTAAATTTATTTTTGAGTCTATTTAATGTTTCACAACTTTTGAGGGCTAATTGCTCATACAAAGCAGTATCTGACTTGGTTGTTTAAGGATCTGTTCTAGTTTGTTCTCAATTGCTGTGACAAAACACTCTGACCAATATCAACTTTGGGAGGAAAGGGTTTATTTATCTTACATCTCCCAGGTAAAAGTTCACCAGTTAGGGAACACAACAACCAGGGCCTTTCCACATTGTTCAAAAATCAAGACAGTATTCCACAGACATGGCCATAGCCCAGTCAAATGGAGGCAATTCCCCAAATGAGGCTCCCTCAACCCAGGCCTGTCATGTTGATATGAAAGCTGCCTAGCACAGGATTTTTTTGGTTAGATGTCTGTTGGTTTGCATTTGCTTTCAAGATGGTTGTTTTGAGGTATCTCTTTGTTGTTTTTGGAAGTATTTTGGCTTCATTGTTCAGTTTAAGCCTCCTGGGAGTGTGAAAACTGTTTTGAGAAAACTGAACTCCAGCTGGTTGTAGGTTTGATTTGATATGTTAACTCAAATTCAGAGCTGGGGATGAATTGTGGGACAAGCATTTTGTTCTCATCTTTCTGCCTTTATCTTATGTCCTGTTTCCTGCAACTGTACTCTGCATACAGATGAATGTAGCTTGTTTGGGTGGGGGCTGGGCATTCTCTTCCTCGGAGACTCTGTTAGCTTCATCATGTCTTGCAGTTTTTCTCCCCTAGAGTAACTATTTTACCTTAACCATCCTGCTTAAATCTGCTTTAAACTGCCTTTTGAGCCAGGTGCATGCTTTTACATCCCAATACTCACAAGACAGAAGTAAATGGCTTATTAGAACTAGATACTTCTTGTCATCCCATTTGTTATCCTCTCCCTTAATGGAATTGTCTGTGATTAAAACTTTTAATCATTATCTTGTTTTGATCTCTCTGTAACTTTTGGTTATGGTTAACTTTGACTGTGAATGGTATGTAAAATTCCATTTTCCATCACTTGTTGGATTTGAAACCCAATTAGGAACATTTAGTATATTGAAATGTAAGTGACATTTCTGAAAATGCTTTATTTAATTGAAAGTCCTTATTATGTTTAACAGCAATGTATGTAGATTTGTTCAGTACAAACACTAAGATAAGAATCTCATGTGTGAGTGTGCACATATGTGTGTGTATGTGTATGAAGTACTCTTGGTTTTTAAGAATTCATTTATATACTTATAAAATATTAAAGACCTATCAGACCATTGATAGACAATTAGTACAACTTTTGTAAAGTGTCATCATAAAAATTAATTATTTTCAGTATGTTCATATTTTATTTTTTTTTAATTAGTTTTTATTGATGCTTTGTGCATTTCATACATTTTTTCCAATTCAGTTCAGGCTTATTTCCCTTTCCCTCCCCCCCCACCCCCACCCCATCCCAGATCATGCATTCTGCCATAACTGTCCTGCATCTTTCTCTCAGTTTTTTTTTTTTTTTTTTTTTTAGCTATAAGTGATAATCCATGAGTACAAGCATCCTTCATGCAAAACCTATCTGCAGGCTGTTGTGCCCAAACACCTACAGCCCCACCATCCAGTGGGGGGTGACAGGTTGTTTGTTCAATCAAGTTGATCAAATGAGTGTCCAGACTACATTGCTGTAGTTTCACCATTCACCCCAATCGCAGCCCTTACATTCTACCACGCTCCCTCTTCCGCAGGTTGTTCCCTAGGCTTAGAAAAGGGGCACAGGTGGATGAGAGGTAAAACAGTCCACTCTCTTTGGAGCTGTTGACTTGGACTCTGCTCAATTCTGGCTGTTTCCTTTCATGGGCTGACAGTTTGTCCAGGAATAACCTTTCGATCCTGGCCTGGCGCGTTATGGCGTCTCCCATATTTTAATTACAAAGAAAGTGTGCCCTACATATTGAGGTTCTCAGTATAGTGTAAACCATGAAGTTTAGCTTTCAAGGTTTTGTTTTTGAAACTACTTTGTCATAATATTATGCCCAACCATAGTATTTATTTTATGAGACTTTAAATATGTAAACTCATGCTTAATGATGAGAAAAATTATTAAAATTACTAATAATTACTTTATACCAAATTAACTTAAAGTAGGTTGTCATGTAAGCTAGGTTTGTTAAATTACAATATGGTTCCTGGTCCTTAAGAATGTAAGTTAATTTAAGGAATGATTACAGGGGATTTCACAAGACCACCTGAAGCACAGGTAGGATCTGGGCACTTCAGCCAGGGGGATTGTTTGGTTTAATTTAATTGCCTTTTGATTTAATTGTCTTTGGCTCGATTAGCTTGTGTGGCTGTGTGTGGGGGGGGAGGGGAGTGGAGCTGTTCTCCCAGCTGGTAAAAAGTTGGGCCTGTGTGAGTCATGAGATCGGTGATTTCCCAAGACCACAGTACAGGTACTGGGACATGGGCTAAACAGCAAACAACCTTCCTCCCCCACTGTCTCTCCCACTTCCCTCCAACTGTGATTGCCGAAGGAGTGTCCAAGTGGATTCTTTGGAGAATCTTCAGAACAGAAAGGGAAGAGTGAGTTAGACTTCCAATAGAAAACCTAAAGCTTAGACAAGTCAACACTCCATAAGCAAGGAGAAAAGGAGAAAAATCAATCAAACAAACAATGAAGGCATCTGAAGGAGGCAGCAAAGAAAGCTTTCAACACAATGAAGAGGCATTTGGGATTCACATTGGAATACAGGCAAAGAGAAACCCACAAGCCAGGGACATGAGGAAGAGACAACATGGGAAAGGTGCAGGATAATTCCACACCAAGCTCTACAAATCCTGTGGAAGATTCCTACAGTGGGATCCCCCTGGGGATGGCCCAGGACAGAGATATCAGAAACACAATTGGGAACATATTTAAAGAAGTCCAAAACTATAAAGAGCAAGTCAGAGAATTAAGAAAAGATGATGAAAAACTCAAGAAGGACCGAGAGAGAGAGAGAGAGAGAGAGAGAGAGAGAGAGAGAGAGAGAGAGAATTACCAACACTGGAAGGAAGTGGAAACACTGAAAAGATGCCATGTTGAAAAAGATAAGGAAACCAAACAGTGAAGCAAAGAGCTACAGGAAAAAATTGAGAAGCTCCAATAGGAAGTAGAAATACTAAAGAAATCAGAAAAAGAAATGAAAAAGGAAATCAAACACTCATCCAAGAGGAAAGGAATGGAAAAAGCCTCTGAAGTAGAATGGAAGAAGCAGAACAAAGAATATCAGACCTGGAAGATAACACAGAACAACTAAAAACCTCAAGTAAAGATTATGAAAAATTTAAAAATACACAAAAGTGGAACAACCACGAACTGTGGGACACTATGAAATGATCAAAGTATCGCATCATAGGAATAGAGGAAGGAGAAGAATCCCAAGAGAATGATATTGATCAGATCTTCAACAGAATAATAGATGAAAATTTCCCCAAACTGAAAAAAGACAAACCAATACAAATACAAGATGCACATAGAACTCCAAACAGACAAGATCAGAAAAGAAACTCTCCACGCCATATCATAGTGAAAACTCTAGATGCCCAAAACAAAGACAAAATTCTGAAAGCCACAAGAGAAAAACAACAAGTTACTTATAAGGGGAAACCTATCAGAATTAAACTGGCTTCTCAGTGCAAACTATGAAAACAAGAAGAACGTGGAACAAAGGATTCTCAGTGTTAAAGGACTATAGATGCCAACCCAGGTTACTATACCCAGCAAAAATGTTGATTATAGTTGAAGTAGAGAGAAAAACCTTCCATGACATAAACAAGATGAAAGAATCTATGTCCGGAAAACCAACCCTTCAGAGAATACTTGAAGCAATTCAAAGGACAGAAGAAAGGAGCAACCATCCCCAGGCACCTAGAAAGAGAAGTCAATAAAAGCATAACTGCACAAGTAAAAACCTAAACCAAAAACACAAATGGATAATAAAGTGAATGGAAGCAACACAAACCTATCAGTCATAACCTTAAATATTAATGGACTAAACTCCCCAATTAAAAGACATAGACTGGGATATTGGATTGGGAAACAGATCCCAACAATATGCTGTCTACCACTCCTCTTCAATATAGTGTTTGAAACACTTGCTAGGGCAATAAGGCAAGAACAGGTAATGAAAAGAGTACTAATTGGAAAAGAGGAAGTTAAGCTATCCCTTTTGGCTGATGATATGATTGCTTACTTAAGGGATGCTAAGAACTCCACCAGAAAACTCCTAGAAACAATTAAGAGCTTCATTAAAGTGGTAGGATACAAAATCAACCTAGACAAATCAGTGGCCTTTCTTTACACCAACAACAAGCAACTGAAGAAGGAATACAAGGAGACCTTCCCACTCACAATAGCCTGAAAATTAATAACATACCTAGGAACAAACCTAACCAAAGACACCAAAGATATCTACAACAAAAATTTTAAACCCCTGAAGAAATCGAAGAAAACATCAGAAGATGGAAAAACCTCCCATGTTCATGGATTGGGAAAATTAATATAGTAAAAATGTCCATTCTACCCAAACTCTTGTATAGATTTAATGCAATCCCAATTAAAATCCCCAAGAGTTTCTTCACAGGCTTGGAAAAATGGAAAAACAAAAGACCCCGAATAGCCAAAACAACCCTGAAAGAAAAGAGCAATACAGGGTGGATCTCTATACCAGACTTCAAACTATACTACAGGGCTATAGTCATAAAAACAGCTTGGTACTGGCACAAAAACAGACCTACTGACCAATGGAACAAAACTGAAGATCCAAACTTGAGCACATACAATTTCAGCCATCTCATATTTGACAAGGGGGCCAAGAAGACACAATGGAGGAAAGACAGTATCTTCAGCAAGTGGTGTTGGCAAAACTGGATCACCACTTGTAGAAGAATGAAATTAAACCCCTACCTCTCACCCTGTACAAAATCAACTCCAGGTGTATTAAAGATCTCAACATGAAACCCCAAACTCTGAAGGCAATAGAAGAAAAAGTTGGCAGCAGACAACAAGACAGACAGGCATAGGAAAAGACTTCTTAAATCAGCAGCTGCACAAGTATTAAAGTTGACAATTGACAAATGGATCCTCATTAAACTCAAAAGCTTCTGTACATCAAAAGAAACAATAAAGAAAGCGAATAGAAATCCCACAGAGTGGGAGGAAACCTTCTCCACAGAAACATCTGACAGAGCATTGATTTCCAGAATATATAAACTACTCAAAAAACAAAGAATAAAGAAAACAAATGACCCACCCAATAGATGGGCGAAGAGCTGAACAGAGACTTCACAAGCAAGGAATGAGAGATGGCTGAGAAACATCTTAAGAAGTGTTCAACATTATTAATAATTAAGGAAAGGCAAATCAAAACCACTTTAAGATATCATCTTACTTCAATAAGACTGGCTAGGATCAAGAAAACAATTGATACCAAGTGCTGCAGAGGTTGTGGGGAAAGAGGAACACTCATCCGCTGCTGGTGGGAATGTAAACTCATACAGCCACTATGGAAAGTAGTGTGGAGAACCCTTGGAAAACTTGGAATGAACTTTCCACCTGACCCAGCCATACCACTCCTGGGCATGTACCCACAAGTCTCATCTTACCGCAGAGATACATTCACAGCCATGTTTATTTCAGCTCTCTTCACAATAGCAAGGAGCTGAAACCAACCCAAGTGCCCCTCAACTGCCAAGTGGATAGAGAAAATGTGGTATCTCTACACAATGGAGTTCTATGCAGTGGTAAACAAAGATGACATCATGAGCTTTGCAGGTAAATGGATGGAGCTAGAATATAATCATGCTGAGTGAAGTAATACAGTCCCAGATAAACAAACCACGAATGGTATCACTCATCTGTGGATGCCGGCGCCAATTACCTAATTGTATGGCAAACTGAGCAACATCAATTTGATCTGTGCTCTTATATTGTGAATCCCTTAAAATATAATAAATAATAAAAAAGAGAAATTTAAAATGCAAAAAAAAGAAAGATGACATCATGAAGTTTGCAGGTAAATGGATGGAACTCAAAGCCATTATACTAAGTGAAGTAACACAGTCCCAGTAAAACAAATGGCAAATGGTTTCCCTCATTTGTGGATGTTAACACCAAATCCCCACTTGAAAGGCAAGCTGAACATTATCGTTACATTTCTTTTTATCTGAAAACAACTGTGTTGTTATAATGTGAGTGATTTAATGGACTCTAGAATTGACCTACTACTTATTTTCAGACTCTGTAATTACTGTATATGGGTGTAAGGTATGTATTCATATTTTAGAGTAATATAAAATTAAAGGGGAAAATGTAAATGCCTAAACATATTTAAAAATATAATAAACAAATAAATAAAAAAGGAATCATTACTTCTGCTCCAGGGTGCAATTTATTAATTTATTACTGCATTTAGATACATTTTATATGTAAAAACAGTTGACCACTAGGGCTTCTTTAGAGTGAACAGACAGGTTTGTTGAGGTCCATACATTTGTTCAGCCTAGGTAAAACATCTCTGAACATTGGAAGACAATTGGTCATCTAAAATCTGCTCCCAGGCTTGTGGGCATTTCTAAGTTTATACTTTACGATGGTATTTTTAGGTAACTGTTCCATTTATATATATGGGAATAAATATTAAGTACTTAGAAAATCTTCACAATTAATGATATATGTTCTTATGAATGTTATGTCTCATGGAACAAAGGAAATAAAAGTGCTAAAAGTTTGGTAAAATTATAAAAAAATTCTTGTATAAAATTAAAATGACTGAATATTTCCAGAATATAAGAAATAATAAAATAAAAAGTTTTCAAAACGTCTGAACAGGATTATAGGGATACAGAGTTGTTAATTTTCAGTCTACACCTGGCTTGTATTGGTTTCCCAGTTTCATATTTGAATTAAATGGACACAGACGTGTATTGAGTTACCTATACCTACTAAAATGTTTTCTGTGTTTTTCTGTATTGTTACTTCTGATCATTCCTTTGCCCCTAACAAGATGATTTGGCACAAGAGAAGCTAAATTTTCCTCCCTTGAACCAGTCCAGAAGGAAATAGTTTGGATGGGCTTGGTAAACTTTCTCAGCTTATTTCCTGTCTATAGGAATGTGATATAACTCCTGCTTTCTAGAAAACTATAAATCAGGATATGGGTCTGGGAAAAAAAAGAGACTGCTTCTGTAAATAGTCTACATTTAGATAGGCCTGAAATTGTCTTAAATCTCTTTCGTGGGCTATCCCTACTTAACCTATGATGTTAAATCTCTCTTGTTCAAGCTTTAGATAGTATTATACATTAATCAAAAGTATCAAGGTGGTATAATTGAACTTCCTTGAGGGTTAATGACCATACTTAAAGCCCATATCATTTCAGTCAAAGGAAGTTAAATGACAAGTTTGTTCCTTGCCCTCTGATGTCAATTAAGTCCCAGGGAACTATGGGGCATCTCTCAAAATGTCCTGTATCTCTGACAAGTCACCTGCCTTCTTGTTCAGAGAGGTCACGATGAGCCAGAGGGACTCAAATCAGTTTCCAGTCTATAAAGCCAAAGATCAACACAGAGGAAATTCTCCTCAGGCTTAGAAGGGAAGCCTGGTCAAGCAAGACCTAACTTTGTTCTCATATAGATGGGACCAGTAAAAGAAAAGCCAAAAGGAGCTGAGGGCTCCCCCTCAAACCCAAGTCACCCCTAAGGATCAGATCCTCAACTGACCTTGAGAAAATAAAGCTTGGTTATTCTGGGCTAACAGTATGGTCTTAAACACCCAAATGGAAAGTATAACCTAAGATTAAGATAATCACTATAGTTTTTTAAAAGCCTGAGAGATTATGCTCCTCAGATGTTATTCATAAGAGATATTATTTAGCAGGTATAGAACTTCAGATTTTGGCCTTGATCAACAATGCAGTGCCACCTGCAGCTGAAAAGGACAAGTCCACTATTGTCAAAATTAAATGTTTGCTAATCTTCTCTCTGTGTCTAGAAGATACATAAGAGGGAATTCACCCTGTGACTTTAAGCACTCCAATAACTAACAAAATACCTGAAAAGCAGATCTTGAATGCAGTCATCATGGTCAAATGAAAATAAAGAAAAACGAATAAGTGGATGCTTTGGGAGCCCTCATCAAGAAATTCTAATGGACCTTTAAATTGGACATTTAAATTCACCCTGTTCTTACTTTTCCTGGTTCTTATCCTATGTAATATGTGCCTAACTATTATTGCCTTCACATCTGCTTAGCAAACACCAGTCAAGGACTTTATTTTTATCTGTAGCTATACTTTTGGGGGTTCTTTAGATAAAGCCCCTGAGGGGTAATCCAGTGGCCAAACACACACACACACACACATCATCCTGGCTCAGTATCAAGAAGTCAGAGTAAATGTTTCCCAAATTCCCTATTGCAATTTTACCTCTTTAGAGAAGTAATAAAATAGGGGATAGGGACAGAAATTAACTAGGCAGTTTAAGGTCAAGCCCCCCCCCCCATTAACCAGTTTCTTTCTCAGGTGGTAGTGGATTTCCTGGGTATGCCAGTAATTTATCTCTCCCAAAACATGCCAAATCAATCAGAAAGGGAGGTGTCTGTGCTGTTTTTATGAAAATCAATCCAGCACAGCTAGACAAAATCCAGCAAAGGCCTTCACTCTCCAAGTATTTCATCAAAAGTGTTACAGAGTTCCTCTTAAATAAACATAAGGGAATATGGGGCTGGAGGGATGGCCTAGCGGTTGGGAGCGCCGAACGCTCTTGCAGAGGACCCGGGTTCGATCCCCAGCACCCACATGGCGGCTGAGAACCGTCTGTGACTCCAGTTCCAGAAGAACTCCAGTTCCAGGGGAATCTGAGACCCTCTTCTGACCTCCGCGGCATCGCACGACACGGGTGCGCAGACCTGCATGCAGACAATACATTCATACACATAAAAATA
>VZQC01005394.1:1079274-1094471 GCA_009823505.1 Rhizomys pruinosus
GGCAGGGTCTTCCTGTGGTTTATAACATCTCCTAACCATTAGAGGATGTAAGCTTGTGGCATCAGCCGTGGGCTATTCCTCCAAGGAGAGAGCTAATAACCAATTAGATTTGGGATATACAGACATATGGCTGCCACTGCTGCACAGTATTTCCATGCAGATGAGGTGTAGCTGGTGCTGATGGAGGAGTCTTGCTTGAATCAAGGAGACCTATATTTGCTTTATTGGTTTAGTGGCCTTTGGTAACACTCTCTGGCATTCCACAGACCATCTGTATACTCGCAGTGAGTTAAAATTCCACTGTGTAAAAGTGAAAAGACTATGAAAACTTCCCCAAAGTCTTTTCACTTTTACACAGTGGAATTTTAACTCACTGGTAAAGAGAGGTGAAACCAAGACACTTGTATGTATATGGATGAAACTAGAAACAGTTATATCAAGTAAAGTGACACAGATTCCAAATTTTTTTTAATTTTTATTTTTATTTATTTCTGTATGTGTATGAATGTACTGTTTGCATGCAAGTTTGTGCACCCGTGTCATGCAATGCTGCGGAGGTCAGAAGAGGGTGTCCTATTCCCCTGGAACTGGAGTTCTCCTGGAATTGGAGTCTCAGACGGTTCTCGGCCGCCATGTGGGTGCTGGGGATTGAACCCAGGTCCTCTGTAAGAGCGGTCGGCGCTCTTAACCGCTAGGCCATCTCTCCAGCCCCCAAAATTTAAGTGATGTATGTTGTCTCTCATTTATCGATCTTAGTACCAAAACCTAATATGTGAATATATATCCTGTTATCACTGAGGGAGCCATAAAAATGGAAAGAAACTATGGAGGCTAAAGAAAAGTAGACGGTCAAGACAGAGGGATAGTAAGAGACACGTGTTACCAAGTGTGACATGGGGAAAGTGGAGCATTTAGCTGTAAAGGGAGGAGAGAGGATTAGATAAGAAAACATGCTGGTAAAGAGGAAGAAGAATCTCAAGAGAGGGGGAATAAAAGGAGACAGGTATTATCAAAAGGATAATGGGGAAAATGGGTGTACTTTAACTGCAGCAGGAGGAAAAAGTGTTAGACACAGAGAAGAGATATAAATAATGCTTAGGTGTTGCGAGAACTCAGAGGGAAATATATTAGTTCAAAATCCTTTTGAAAAATACACATACAGGAGCTGGAGAGATGACCTAGCGGTTAAGAGTGCCGACTGCTCTTACAGAGGACCCAGGTTTGATCCCCAGCACCCACATGGTGGCTGAGAACCGTCTGTAACTCCAATTCCAGGAGAATTCCAGTTCCAGGGGAATACGACACCCTCTTCTGACCTCCGCGGCATTGCACGACACGGGTGTACAAACCTACATGCAGACAGTACATTCATACACATAAATAAATAAGTAAAATATTAAAAAAAAAGAAAAATACACATACAATATCATACATGTGTGTGTGTGTGTGTGTGTGTGTGTGTATCTGAAGTCTATATAACAAGAAACGCAGTGTCAGACATGAGAAAACTCCCTTTGAGTAGTTGGTTAGGGTAGTCTTAGAGAATTCCCCAATAACATAAGCCATTACCACAGCTTGATTTCCTCGAAAGAACTTACTGCTGGAGATAGGACATACTTCAGAAATAGGACTTGGAGCAATGGAGTTGGAACTGACCTGGAAGCCTCTTTCTTGAAGACTAGCTCTCATTGTTCTGGAGGATACTATGCAATCTTCAAAGAGAGAAAAATCAATCAATGAACCAACCCCAACTTTAAATCCCATAACCACAGCAAAAACTGGCACAACAAATTATAATGGTGCAGTAGTGGCACTCTTATCTTGGGGGCAATCAATAGATATCTATTTAAAATTAAGCCCACTAAATGGGAAGGGAATTCATATATGTTACTATAAATATAGCCAAATACACATACCTGGAAAAGTCATAGATCATAGAGAAAACACTACATCTGTCACATCCCTAGACCAAAATAATTTATTTTTAAATATTTCATTCTTTTTCTTTTTATGCTATGAGTGTATTGCCTGAATATGTGTAAGTGCACCCATGTTGTACAATGCATGCAGAGGTCAGAAAAGGGTGTCAGATCTCCTGAAACAGGTGCCATAGGCTGTTGTTATCCACCATGTGTGTTCTAGGAATCAAACTCTTGTCCTCTGTGAAAGCAGAGAGTTCTCTTAACCACTGAACCATCCCTCCAGCTGCCCAACATAATTTCTTAATATATGCTCAATACAGAACCCTGTATCTACAGACAAGTGCACCTAGCATCGCTTATCAAATAAATTATTTTTGAACAGATGGACACTATTACAGAGCTCTACGACTGGTTGTTACAAACAGAAAATAAGCGTTTGTGTGATAGCTAGCCCTAAATAACACATCTACAGTGGAACTTCTACATCTATAGCTCACAGAACATAGTGGAATATGGGGTATAGAGAATATTAATGCATCTCTCAACTCTCACCAGTAAAGATTCCACATGCAATGGATGGCTATTACCACAGAATGCCAGAATTGACCAAAGTGTAGAGAATAAGAGAATCCAAAATGCATGTCTCTGGATAGGACTAGAGGTCAGAAAGATGAAAGAGTCAGAGGTTGTACATGACCACAAAGAAACAAATTTTTTAGGGCTGTGGGAATTCGTGCATATGAACTTACATAAATGGTGATAGCATGCACAAGCCACATGCAAACTCATTCAGACAAAAAGAATCCAGCAGAGACCCGGGGAACAAGGTAGCAGGCCCTAACCTTAGCCAAAGAGCTATTGGCAGCTGATTGATCCCTGATGGGTAAGGAAGACTTGATTTTCTTTAAGGGAGTATTGCTAGATACATGGAACAGGATCCAGTGGATGAACTCACACCAACGTACATCTGGGTACACAAATTTGGCTTGATAGACCTTAACATGTATGATACAGTGTGGGACATTTGTTGGTTGGACTACGGTTGGGGTGTAGAGAGGGAACAGTGTCTAAAGACAGTTAAGATATATTATATAAAATACACAAAATACAGCAAAATATTTTTTGAAAAAAGAGATTTAACAGGAAACAGGATCTGGCACATAAGCAGTAGGCTCACAGCACAAAGCACCTATGAAAAATCCAGGGATCCTAGTGACCCTTCTGGCTCTCTGAGCTCCATTCAACTGAGTGTGAAAATGGAGATAAAGTTATGCATTCTAGAGTCCTATAGATATAGCACTTTGTGGTGGGGACCATAATTTATAATAACCTTGTGTACAAGACAAAGATTTTTATTTTTTATTTTTAAGGGATTCTACAATATAAGAGCACACTTGTTTTCAGATCACATTATCATTGTTCAGTTTGCCATACAATTAGGTAATTGGTGCTAACATCCACAGATGAGGGATACCATTACTTCACTTAACATAATATCTTCCAGTTCCATCCATTTACCTGCAAAGCTCATGATGTCAACTTTCTTTATTGCTGCATAGAACTCCATTGTGTAGATGTACCTCATTTTCTCTATCCACTCGTCAGTTGATGGGCACTTGGGTTGGTTTCAGCTCCTTGCTATTGTGAAGAGATCTGCAATAAACATGGGTGAGCATGTATCTCTGCAGTAAGATGAATCTTATGGGTACATTCCCAGGAGTGGTATGGCTGGGTCAGGTGACAAGTTCATTCCAAGTCTTCCAAGGGTTCTCCACACTACTTTCCATAGTGGCTGTATGAGTTTACATTCCCACCAGCAGTGGATGAGTGTTTCCCTTTCCCCACAACCTCTCCAGCACTTGGTTTCATTTGTTTTCTTAATACTAGCCAGTCTTATTGGAGTGACATGATATCTTAAAGTGGTTTTAATTTACATTTCCTTAATTATTAATGACATTGAAACCTTTTTTAGGATGTTTCTCAGCCATCTCTAATTCCTCACTTGTGAAGTCTCTGTTCACCTCTTTGCTCCATCTTTTGAATGGGTCATTTGTTTTCTTTCTTCTTTGTTTTTTGTCTAGGTTATATATTTTGGAAATCAATGCTTTGTCAGATGTATCTGTGGCAAAGGTTTCCTCCCTCTCTCTGGGATTTCTCTTCACTTCCTTGATTGTTTCTTTGATATACAGAAGCTTTTGAGTTTAATGAGGTCCCATTTGTCAATTGTCAGCCTTAATTCTCACGCAGCTGCTGTCTGATTTAGGAAGTCTTTTCCTATGCTTAAGTATTGTAGGCTGCTGCCAAATTTTTTCTTCTATCACCTTCAGAGTTTGAGGTTTCACACTGAGGTCTTTGATCCATCTGGCTTTGACTTTTGTACAGGGAGAGAGGTAGAGGTTTAACTTTATTCTTCTATAAGTGGTGATCCAGTTTTGCCAACACCACTTGTTGAAGATGCTGTCTTTCCTCCATTGTGTCTTCTTGGCCCCCTTGTCAAATATGAGGTGGCTAAAATTGTATGTGCTCAAGTTTGGATCTTCAGTTTTGTTCCATTTGTCAACAGGTCTGTTTTTTTTCCAGTACCAAGCTGTTTTTGACTATAGCCCTGTAGTGTAGTTTGAAGTCTGGTACAGAGATTCCCCCCTATATTGCTCTTTTCACTCAGGGTTGTTTTGGTTATTCGGGGTCTTTTGTTTTTCCAAATGAAATTAAGGACATTTTTCCAAGCCTGTGAAGAAACTCTTGGAGATTTTAATTGGAATTGTATAAAATCTATACAACATTTTGGATAGAATGGACATTTTACTATATTAATTTTCCCAAACCATGACCATGGGAGGTTTTTCCATCTTCTGAAGTCTTCTTCAATTTCTTTCTTTAAGGGTTTAAAATTTTTTGTAGAGATCTTTGGTGTCTTTGGTTAGGTTTGTTCGTAGGTATGTTATTGTTTTTGAGGCTATTGAGAGTGGGATGGTCTCCTTGTATTCCTTTGTTGTTGGTGTAAAGAAAGGCTACTGATTTTTCTAGGTTGATTTTGTATCCTGCCACTTTACTGAGCTCTTGTTTCTAGGAGTTTTCTGGTGGAGTTTTTAGTATCCCTTAAGTAAACAATCATATCATCAGCCAAAAGGGATAGCTTGACTTCCTCTTTTCCAATTAGTACTCCTTTAATTTCCTGTTCTTGCCTTATTGCCCTCCCAAGAGTTTCAAGTACTATATTGAAGAGGAGTGGTGACAGGGGGCAGCCTTGCTGAGTTCCTACCGTTAAAGGGAATGCTTCTGTCGTTTCCCCATTTAGGATGATATTGGCTGTGGGTTTCCTGTATATGGCTTTGATTACATTGAGGAATGATCCTGCCAATCCAAATTGCCTCTTAGGACTTTAAGCATGAAGGGATGCTGGACATTTTATCAAAAGCTTTTTCCACACAATTGAGAATGATCCATGGTGGTTTTTTGTCTTTCAGTCCATTTATATGTTTTTATCATCTTTATCTATTTTTTTCATTAATTAACAATAAATAATTATTTAATGATGAGCAAGCATCCTTCATGTAAAAAACCAATTTGCAAGCAGTTGGCCCAAACCCACAAGCCCACGGGTCCCATCTCCAGCTGGGGTCTTGTATGTTTAATCAATTGATCAAACTAAGTGTCCCAGTCATATATTTGCTGTAAGTATTCACCATTCAAACCCAATTGCACCCTTACATTCTACCATTGCCCCCTCTTCCACAGATTGTTCTCCTTAGGCTTAGAAAAGGGGCACAGGTGGAAAAAGAACAAAACAGTTACTTTCCTGGAGCTGTTGTCTTGGACTAGTGGTAAATTCTGCGGCTGTCTTCCTTTATGACGGCTGACTCAGTTTTCCAGAATAACCTTGTCAATTCTACTAATGAAGCCAAAGCAATTAGATCTATGGGTAATTTAAACAGTACTAATTGTTAATGGTACGGGTTACTTTGGTATAGACACAGAGATTTTGGATGGTAAGTTAATCCAATGAATTACATTTTATTTCTGTAAAAGATGGCAAGGTCTATAACTTTGGCTTATAACATCTCCTAACCACTTAGAGGATGTAAGCTTGTGAGCATCAGCCGTGGGTTATTCCCTCCACAGAGAGAGCCAAATAGCCAATTAGATTGGGATAATAACAAGCAGTGGTTAGCCACTGCTGCACTGCAATTCCAGGACAGGTAACGTGTAGTCTGGGCTGACGGAGGAGTCTTGCTTGACTCAAAGAGACCTATATTTTCGCTTTCATTGCGTATAGTGACCTTTGTACACTCTCTGGTATTCCAGAGACAACTTAAGCACTTGCATAGTGCATTCACATTACATCTTTTCCCATGATTACATCAGGTCTTTCGGCAGCAGGCTTATCACCGTCTCTTTCTTTCAAGTATCCGCAGTTTTCACAGGGCAAGAAGCCTTACCTTCTTGGCGGCTTGGATCCCTTGGCCAACATCTCCTTGGAGAATAATCCATTGGCGATATCAGACGCTCTCCTGTAATTAATATCATTGCTTAACTGCGATAGCTTAAGGAGACTTTAGTATCTTATTTGGTTCTGAATAGATGAATATCCCTTTCACATGTTCCTATGTCATATGTAGTCAATTAAAAAAGGCAGTTTTACCAAGTTTTATAAGAGATACCTCTATAACTAGTTGGTTCCAATTTATAGGTTTAGAGAACTACCTCCATTATTTTTCCATCATTTCCTCCTTGTTTATGAAGCGAGTAGAAAGTCTCTGTATTAAAATTATTGTGGGCACCTAGAAGTAAGTTTCATTAGGACTCAGTTATATAAATTGTTGTTACAATTAGAATCCACAGAGGGATTTGATGTTGTAGAGTCTGAGGCTTTTCTTCTTTTTTCACATGTTCATACGAGGCCAACCTTTCACTGGCACTTACTGAAGATCCATGAAACAATGCAAAAGCTGTAATCTTTTTCTTTCTCAGGCAGTTACAGTTTGGTGATATTTTGACCTTTGGAAAATGAAATCTTTTCCATGTAGTTAGTTTAAGGTTTGAATTGGGCAAAATTTTTGACGAAAAAGGTTTCATATACTATGCTTGAATCACCCCCTTCTATTTTATGTTTTTGTTTTTATTTTACCCATGAGTTTCAAAAAGGAAGTCGTATGAGGACACATACCTAAAGACTAGGAATCAAGGTGGCAGAATTTCATCCAAATCTACACCCAAGCTAGTTTTGTGTGATTGTATGTTCATTAACTTGGAAGCTAAACTTAATTTTTTAAGTTAATCATCCTACAGGTAAAAGAGAATGCACAAGTGATACTGTGACAATAGAAAATTATAGAGAACAATTTTATGTTCAATCCCAAAGTTAATTGTTAACAGATTTTTACTAAGTTAAAAGAGCAAATGTGGTACTAACAATTTATATTTCCAATTAACTCAGGTGCATTACAATTTTATCAGACCTTTAATTGTTATTTTTTTTTTTTTTTTTTTTATTTTTCTTTCCTTTTTTTTTTTTTTCTTTTTTTTTCATATTTATTTTATTTTTTAACAAATCTAGACCGTGTTCCACCCATTCCCCACCCCGCCAGATGCATGCATTCTGCAAAACAGTTTTCATCTCTTAGGTTCTTTCTCAATATTTCCATAGGGGAAGTTGACTGTCTATTGGCGCATGAAGTTCACTGTTTCAGAACCTTCTAAACTAATGATGTTTAATTATACACGATGTTTACATTTATAAGTCCTAAAACACATGTACCCTGTAGACAGAGGTCTGGGCAAAATTGGATACTTGTCTGAACTCACATACAAATTAAAATATACATTAATCGCAGATATACACCGTGTCCCTCTCCTGCCTCCCACCCCTAATCACCATTTTCAGTCAGTGTTCTGAATGAAACAGTCTAATCTGTTGGTATGTTTTTTTATATATGCACCCTCTCCACAAAGAAATATTTAGCAACGGAGTTTTGGCAGCTCAGCATCTCACATATGAGAGGATACCATTGCAGTCGTTGTTTTTTGGGACTCTCGTGTACTTACACTGTAAGAAAATAGTCTTCTCTAGCTCCATCCATTTTAACCTGCAAAATTTCATGATAATCATCTTTCTTTACCGCTGCTGTATAGAACTCCATTCTGTACATGTACCACATTTTCTCTATCCACTCCTCAGTTGAGGGGCATTTGATTTGGTTCCAGCTTTTTGCTATTGTGAACAGAGTTGCAATAAATACAGCTGTGCATGTATTTCTTCAGTAAGATGAGTCTTGTGGGTATATACCCAGGAGTGGTATGACTGGGTCAAATGGCAAGCTCATTTTGAGTCTTCCAAGGGTTCTCCACACTGCTTTCCATAGTGGCTGTACAAGTTTACATTCCCAACAGCAATGGATGAGTGTTCCCCTTTCCCCACAGCCTCTCCAGCACTTTATATCCTTTGTTTTCTTAATCCTGGCCATTCTTATCGGAGTGAGACGATATCTTGGAATGGTCTTAATTTGCATTTCCCTAATTATTAGTGACGTTTAACAGTTTTTAAGATGTTTCTCAGCCATCTCTAATTCTTTCTCTGTGAAGTCTCTATTCAGTTCTTTGCTCCATCTTTTGAGTGATTCGTTTGTTTTCTTTTTTCTTTGTTTTTCGAGTAGCTTGTATACTCTGGAAATCAATGCTTTGTTAGATGTATCTGCAGTAAAGGTTTCCTCCCACTCTGTTGGTTTTTCTCTTCACTTCCTTTATTTTTTCTTTTGATGTACAGAAACTTTTTGGTTTAATGAGGTCCCATTTGTCAATTTTTGATCTTATTTCTTGTGCATGTTTTATGATATTTACTGGTTTTCATATGTTGAACCATCCCTGCATGTCTGGTATGAATCCAACTTGGTCATGATGGATGATCTTCTTGATGTGGGTCTGTATGCAATTTGCAAGTATTTTGTTGAAAATTTTTGCATCTATGTTCATTAATGAGATGGGTCTATAGTTCTCCTTTTTGGTTGTATCTTTGCCTGGTTTTGGTATTAGAGTGATGTTGGCTTCATATAAGGAATTATGGAGAATTCCCTCTGTTTGTATCCTTCTAAACAATTTGAGTAATAGTGGTTGTAAATCTTTTTTAAATATCTTATAGAATTCTGCTGTGAAACCATCTGGGCCTGGGCTTTTTTTAGTTGTGAGGATTCTTATTATGTCTTCAATTTCTTCATACATTATGGGTCTGTTCAAGCTGTTGATCTCTTCTTGGTTGAGCTTTAAAGGATTTCAGATATTCATCCATTTCTCCTAGGTTTTCAAACTTAGTAGAGTATAGGTTTTTGAAGTATTCCAGTATGATTTTCTGGATCTTTTCATTAGCTGTTGTGATATGTCTCCTTTCATCACAGATTCTATTGTTTTGGAGTTGTTCCTTCTTTCTTTTGGTTAAGAAGGCTAGAGGTCTGTCTATCTTGTTTATTCTTTCAAAGAACCAACTTTTGGATTCATTGATTTTTTTTGTATTGTTTTCTTTGTTTCTATTTCATTGATTTCTGCTCTGATTTTTGTTATTTCTTCCTGTCTGTTGCGTTTAGGGTTCATCTGTTGTTGTCTCTCAAGTGTTTTTAGCTGCAGTGTTAGATCGTTCACTTGTGCTCTTTCTGTTTTTCTAATGTAGACACCCAGGGCTATAAACTTACCTCTTAGGACTGCTTTTAAAGTATCCCATAGGTTTTGTTGTGTTCTATTATCATTGTCATTCAGTTCCAGGAATGCTTTTATTTCTTTCTTTATTTCTTCCTTGACCCATTCATTATTCAGGAGTGTGTTGTTTAGTCTCCATGTAGATAGTAGGGTTTATCCTGGTGTTGATAATGAGCTTTATTTCACTGTGGCCTGATAGAATGCATGAAATTATTTCAATATTTTTGTATTTGTGGAGGTTTCTTCTGTGTCCCAGTATATGGTCAATTTTGGAGAATGTTCGTGGGATGCTGAGTAGAAAGTGTATTCTCTGGTATTAGGGTGGAATATTCAGTAGATGTCTGTGAGGTCCATTTGGTGTATCATATCATTTATTTCAGATGTCTCTCTGTTTATTCTTTGTCCTGTTGATCTGTCCAAAGTGTTCATTGGGGTATTGAAGTCCCCTTCTATGAGCGTACTGGGGTTAATCTGTGCCTTGCGGTCCTAGAGAATAGTCTTTATAACGTTTGGTGCACCAGAGTTTGGTGCATATGTATTCATGATTGTGAATCTTCATGGTCAATTATTCCTTTGATAAAAATGTAATGGCCTTCGTTGTCTCTTCTGATTTCCTTTACTTTGAAGTCTATTTTGTCTGATATTAAAATAGCAACACCTACTTTATTTTTGGTTCCATTTGCTTGGAATATTTTTTCCATCCTTTCATTTTAAGGTGGTGTCTATACTTGAAGATAAGCTGTGTTTCTTGTAGACAGCATATAGTTGTGTTCTATTTCCTAATCCAATCTCCCAGTCTATATCTTTTGATTGGGGAATTTAGTCCATTAATATTTAAGGTTATAATTGAAAGATGTGTGTTGCTTCCTTTTGCCTTATTATCCATTTGAATTTTTGGTCTATATTACTACTTCTGCAGTTATGCTTTTATTAATTTCTCTTTCTAGGTACCTGAGGATAGTTGCCCCTTTCTTCTGTCCTTTGAATTGCTTCAAGTATTCTCTGAAGGGTTGATTTTCAGACATGTATTCTTTCATCTTGTTTATGTCATGGAAGAATTTTCTCTCTCCTTCAACTATACTGGACATTTTTGCTGGGTATAGTAACCTGGGTTGGCCTCTATAGTCCTTTAACACTGGGAATGCTTTGCCCCACGCTCTTCTTTCTTTCATCGTTTGCACTGAGAAGTTAGTTGTAATTCTGATGGGTTTCCACTTATATGTAGCTTGTCGTTTTTCTCTTGTGGCTTTCAGAATTTTGTCTTTTTTGGGGGGCATCTATAGTTTTAACTATGATAAGGAATGGAGAATTTCCTTTCTGATCTCGTCTATTTAGAGTTCTGTGTGCTTCTTGTATTTGTATTTGTTTGTCTTTTTTTAGTTTGGGGAAATTTTCATGTACTATTCTGTTGAAGATCTGATCAATACCATTCTCTTGTGATTCTCCTCCTTCCTCTATTCCTATGATGTGGAGGTTTGGTCTTTTCATAGTGTCCCACCTTTCCTGGTTGTTCTACTTTTGTGTATTTTTAAATTTTTCATAAACTTTACTTGAGGTTTTTAGCTGTTCTGTGTTATCTTCCAGGTCTGATATTCTTTGTTCTGCTTCCTCCATTCTACTTCTGAGGCTTTTTCCATTCCTTTTCTCTTGATTGGATGAGTGTTTTATTTCCTTTCTCGTTTCATCTTGATTTCTTTAGTATTTCCACTTCCTTTTGGAGCTTTTTAATCTTTTCCTGTAGCTCTTTGCATCACTTCACTGGTTGGTTTCCTTGTCTTTTTCAACATGGCATCTTTTCAGTGTTTCCACTTCCTTCTGTTGTTTTTCATTCTCTTTCTCTAGGTCCTACTTGAGTTTTTCATTCTCCCTTCTTAGTTCTCTAACTTGTTCTTTATATTCTTTGATTTCTTTGAATATGTCCATGATTGTTCCTCTAATATCTGTGTTCTGGGCCATCTCCAGGGGATCATATTGTAGGAATCTCCCACAGGGTTGGTAGAGCTTGGCGTGGAATTATTCTGCACCTTTCCCATGTTTGCCCTCCTTGGTGTTCCTGGAATGTGGGTTTCTCTTTGCTTGCATACCAATGTGAATCCCAAATGCCTCTTCACTATGTTGAAGGCTTGCTTTGCTTGCCTCCTTCAGATGCCTTCATTGTTTGTTTGTTTGTTTGATTTGTTTTTCTCCTTGCTTATGGTGTGTTGACTTGTGTGTTTTAGGCTTTCTATTGGAAATCTAACTCACTCTTCCCTTTCTGTTCTGAAGGTTCTCCAAAGAATCCACTTGGGGCTGGAGAGATGGCCTAGCGGTTAAGAGCGCCGACCGCTCTTGCAGAGGACCCGGGTTCGATCCCCAGCACCCACATGGCGGCGTAGAACCGTCTGAAACTCCAATTCCAGGAGAACTCCAGCTCCAGGGGAATCCGAGACCCTCTTCTGACCTCCGCGGCATTGCACGACACGGGTGCACAAACCTGCATGCAGACAGTACATTCATACACATATCAGAAAAAAAAAAAAAAAAATTAAAAAAAAAAAAAAAAGAATCCACTTGGACACTCCCTCAGCAATTCTAGTTGGCTGGGTGGCAGGGGGCGGGGCATGGTATGCCTGTTTAGCCCACTCTGTGCTTCAGGTGGTCCTGGGAAATCCCTGATCTAAGTTCTAAGCACTCAAGTATCACAGTGTCAACAGGCCCACCGTTTATACCAGCTAGCAGAACGACTCTGCCCCCACCGCCACACAAGAGGATTGAATCAAACCAATGAGAGAATTATCCAATAGGCCACACAGTAATATCAAACAATCCACCTGGCTGAATTGCCTGGCTCTTACCTGTGCTTCAGTTGGTCCTGAGAAATCCCTGATCTAAGCTCTGTGCACTCAAATCCAGTCCAATGATTTTTATATTCTCTTTCCATATATATGGGTTTATGCACACATGAGTCTGAGTGTCCGAGGATGCCAGAAGAGTCCATCAGATTTTGCACAGCTAGAGTTACAAGCAGTTTATAAAAGCTCAGTGTGGGTACAGACAGTTGAACTTGGGTCTTCCAAGAGCTATTAACTGATGAGCCATCTCTCCAGCCCCTCACATATTTTTGAATGATTCAGAAAAGAGGAACTCAAAGTCTCCAAACATGAAGAGCAGTAGGAAATGGAAATGTAAAGTAACCAGATTTGTTCAGTGCATACTATATACATATATTTACATATTACACTATAGCTCATAAATATGTACAACTATGTTTTAATCAAAAGTTATAATCCTTAAGGAGATGAAAATAACATTAAAATTTTGAATTTATATTCTCAAATACAGTTATATATTTTGGTTTGAGGATTACATCACTTTAGTTTTTACAGTACTTTCTTTTTCTTTTTTTAACTTCCCAGACTGTGATTTTTCTTTTATCTCTAGAAGTTCAATTAGGGCACAGTGAAGACATCCTGGGGCTGTCATAAAATAACAGAAAAGTAATGGAAAACCTCTTGTTGTCTGATAATGGAAGAGGTCTATCATCAAGGCCTGGATACCCAGGACCCTGTGTGGAGTGAGGATCACAGCTGGACTTCAAAAGAGGTGGGAGATCCATTCCAAAGAATCAGTCTTAGTACAAATTTTTAATATTGTTTATTGACATAACTGTTACCAAGATTCATCAATAATGTGAAATTTGCCACTGTTCCTATAATGTGAGCTTGTTGTTTCATTTCCATATTCTCCAAGCTGGGTAGAAGATAAATGTATCTCACAGAATAACTGTGGCTTACCATACAATTAACCACATGGCGTATCTAATTGTAGCTTCTTTATATGATGTGGTTTCATTACATTACCTAAACAAACATATCCTTAGTACCCTGCACACTCCTATCATTCTGGCAAATGACTTTTTCTCTATCTCTTTCATGGGCTTACTAGAGACAGTTTGACTTCAGCTGACAAGGCCAAATATAATCACTGGCATACTTTGGATGTATATTAATTGTGAAGCTTCCTAAGAAAACTTAATTTAAAAAGATCGTGATCTGTATTCTATTTAAGATATTACAATAAAGATTAATTGATGGTGTTATGTTGATGTCATCTAGTTAGTGGGTAGTAATATCTTCTTTTGACTTACTGATAAAATGGTTATCTGTCAGAGGATAGGAAATAGCTCTAAATTTCAGAGGCCTTTTTACTTCAGTGAAATTTTTATGAGTTCAGGGATAATGGGGCATATTGAGATACATATCTGCAGTAAAGGATAAATTGCTGAGTCTAGCCCCTTGTCTATACTGGGATTTTGTCTGGTTTAGGCTTGTGTGAGATTTGTGCATGCTGTCCCCATTGCTTGGAGTTCACATGAGTAACTGGCAGCTGTCTGGAAAACTGTTTCCTTGTGGTTATCCATCACCTCTGGCCTTGACAATTTTCTGCCCCCTCTTCCACATTGATTCCTGAGTCTTTTGAAGCAAAGATTTGGTATAGATTTGGGAATAAGCACTCTGCAGCCTCTTGTTCTCTGCATGTTACCCAGCTGTGGTTCTCTATGTTAATCACCATCTGCTGTATAAGGAAGCCTCTCTGCTGAGAATTAAGAGATGTAGTCATCTATGTGTATAACATTAAGTCACTAAAAATAAGTTTAATGTTTTAACTATTTAGTAGAAGACTAGTATTAGTCTTTCCCCCCCACCCACACCCTGCCAACAGGAATTGGTGAGAATCCAAGTGGACTTCCTTTTGTAGAACCTTCAGAACAGAAAGAGAAGACTGACTTAGGCTTCCAATATCCAATATACAAACAAAATTGAAAACCTGAAACCTAGACAAGTCAATACTCCATAAAAAAAGGAGGAGGAAAGGAAAAAAAAGCCTCAGAAGGAGGCAAGCAAAACCATCCATTAACATAGTGAAAAGTCATTTGTGATTTGAACCACAAAAGGGAAAACCACATGCCAGGGACACGACGAAGGGACAACATGAGAAAGGCACAGGATAATCCCACACCAGGCTCTACCAAACCTGGAAGAGATAGTTACAATGGGATCCCCTTAGAGGAGACCCAAGGAACAGAGCTTAGAGGAATAATTGCAGACCTACGCAGAGAAATTAAAGAAAATAAAGAAGTCAGAGAAATAAAGAGAGAGAATGAAAAACTCAAAAAGGACCTAGTGGGATACAATGACAAACTTCAGAAAGAACTAAAGGAACAGAATGACAAACTCCAGAAAGAACTAGAGGGACAAAAAAACAAACTCTGATAGGAAGTAGAAACACTGAAAAAGGAAGCCAACCAACGACGTAAGGAGCACCAAGAAGAGATTGAGAAACACCAAGAAGAAATTGAGAAGCTCAAAAAGGAAATGGAAGTACTAAAGAAAACAAAGGATGAAACAAAAAAGGAATTAGAACACTCATTCAATCAAGAAAAAACGAAAGGAAAAGGCCTCAGAAGCAGAATGGAGGAAGCAGAACAAAGAATATCAGATCTGGAAGATAACACAGAGCAACTAAAAACCTCAAATAAAGATTATGAAAAATTTAAAAATACACAAAAGTGGAACAACCAGGAAATATGGGACACTATGAAAAGATCAAACC
>VZQC01005394.1:1114394-1126780 GCA_009823505.1 Rhizomys pruinosus
GGTCAGCTGCGGACAGGCACACACAAACAGACAACACTTCAAAAGGGCTTGTAATGTGGAAAGACATACTTACAGGGAAATGGTATGGTCCGGACCTGGTCCTAACATGGGCGAGAGGATCTGTCTGTGTTTTTCCTCAGGATCATCAACAACCTCTTTGGATTCCGGAAAGGCTCACCCAAGTGGTTCAAGATGTGGAAGTGTGGGATGCTCGTGATGATGGTGCCATGGCCCATGGCGATGACGGAAGAGCTTTGTTGAGGGCTGATGACAGTGTTCCCTAAACCTATCCAGTCACCCATTCAGCGCAAGTATTCCCCCGCTTTTTTGCAACCAATGATAACATGGAGGTCCTTTTTTTTTTCCTTTTACCATTAGATGACACATTAGCAGCAGTACAAGAGACCATACACCTGCCCCTAAACGGATTACTGTGCTTCCAACTGATTACTAACATATCCCAGGACAGTGATTGTGTACGTAGGTACAACCATGGCCTTGCATTCTAACCCTTTTGACAATTGGATGCTGTGTGGGATCAACGGCAGCTGCACAGACTTAACACCCATGAGCATGTTGACAGGTGGAGCATGGGGTAATGATTTAATGATGCTGGAATGCACCTCATTGTTGCCTGACTGCCCAACTCATTCCCCAGCCAATAAGAGAACGCCAAACCTGAGCCCTCATTAGAATGTCCACTGACTTCCATATATTGCACATACCGCTTACAGACCAATGAGAGACTGCCACAGCGCTCGCACACTAGCAGGAGGCGGGGTTGAGAGAAGGGTATATTAGTAGGGGACGCTGGAAGGGGGAGAGAGTTGTTGTTGTATGAGTTGCCTGAACAAACTGCGTCTGGAAGAACAAGAGTGTGTCCTCTCCTTTTTCCTGCCGGCCTGGAACAGAGAGTGACAAGGAGAGCGACAACTCATTACCAGTATTCAGAAAAAAAAATACCAGATTTTTTTGTCCAAGTGTTCATGAATATAAGTTAAAAAATTACAGTTGGGGGGCTGGAGAGATGGCCTAGGGGTTAAGAGCTCTGACTGCTCTTGCAGAGGACCCGGGTTTGATCCCCAGCACCCACATGGCGGCTGAAAACCATCTTTAACTCCAGTACCAGGGCAATCTGACGCCCTCTTCTGACCTCCGTGGCATTGCACGGCACCGGTGCACAAACCTACATGTAGACAGTACATTCATACACATACAAAATAAATAAAATTTTTAAAAAATTATAGTTGGTTTGGATCCAAATATTTATACATTTACAATATACTTATTTCATCAAAATATACTGTATAATATCTAATAAAATCAAATACTTAAAGCTTTCAACAGTATTTATACAAACTCCTAGAAAAGCTGCTTTTTCTTTATAAAGCTATTGGCAGTCAATCATAACCATTGAAAAGAAAGAATCACCTTTGGTGGTTTTACTCCAGGAATGAATGGTGTGGCTAAGACAGCTCTGCTTCAGTCATTTCACTGGAAACACTTCTACACAGTTGTTCTAGTTTGTCCTCCATTCCTGTGACAAAACACTCTGACTGACACCAACTTGGGGAGGAAAGGGTTTATTCAGCTTACATCTCCTGGGTCACAGTTCATCACTTAGGGAGCCCAAGGCAGGAACTCAGGGCAGGGACCTGGAAGCAGGAGCTGAAGCACAGGCCATGGAGGAATGCTGTTCACTGGCTTGCTCCCTGGCTCATGCCCAGCCTGCCTTCTTTTTTTTTATTTATTTATTTATTTTTAACAAATCTAGACCCGTGTTCCCACCCATTCCTCCACCCCGCCAGAGCTCATGCATTCTGCCAAACATGCTTTTCATCTCTTAGTCTTTCTCAATATTGTCCATGGGGAAGTTGACTGTTTTGAGCAGAAGTTCACTGTTTCAGTCAGTTCTTTGATGCAGTCTTTTCTGTTGTCGTTTCCAAAATGCATTACACCCAACCGCTTTGTACAAAAGCTCAGGGGGCCCTACACAAGAAATACTTACAACTGGGTAATTGGCACTAGCATCCACAGATGAGGGATACCATTCGTCGTTTGTTTTTCTGGGACTGTGTTACTTCACTCAGCATGATGTCCTCTAGCTCGAGCCATTTTCCTGCAAAGCTCGTGATGTCGTCTTTCTTTACTGCTGCATAGAACTCCATTGTGTAGATGTACCACATTTTCTCTATCCACTTGTCAGTTGAGGGGCATTTAGGTTGGTTCCAGCTCCTTGCTAAGCCTGCCTTCTTATACAGTACACAACAACCTGCTCAGGGTGGCACTACTCATTGTGGGCTGGGCCCCCCCACACTGCTCAACCATCAAGACAATACTCCACAGATGTGGCCACAGGCCAATCCAAAGGAGCCAATTCCCCAATTGAGGCTCCCTTAACCCAGGTGTGTCAAGTAGACACTAAGCTATCCAGCACAACAGTTAAACACTTGAACCATTTCTGAGGGTCTCAGTCACTTTCAGATTCTTCATTGTCACCAATCAGATATGACTGGGTGTTATTCTGAGTGTACATTATTTTTTTGTCTCTTTCAGAAAGGGTCTCCCTTTAGTCCCAGCTGGCCTGAAGCTCACTATGTAGACCAGGCTGGCCTTGAACTCACAGAGATCTGCCTGCCTCTGCCTCTGGAGTGCTGGGATAAAAGGTGTGAGCCACCATGCCTGACTACATTTTTGCTTTAATAGGGCAGTTGTGGTCCATAAGGATAGCCATTTTTTTCCCTTGGCAGGTGAACTTCACAGAAAAAAGCAGAGAGGAACAAAAGCAGTATCAATTATCCCAATAATTGTCATGAGCCATGGAAAGCTGATTGCCTTTGCAATGGAACCACCAGTGGAAGGACCTGTAACATACTCCATACAAAAGGCCGCATCTACAATGACATACACACTCCCATAGATGGACACATGCCTTAGGTCCACCAGGTCGCCCATGATAGCCATCATGGACAAGTCCACCATCCCAATTGTAAAACCAACTCCCAAAATTGGGAGCCATAAGTCCATAAGTGTTTTTTCCAAAAGGAATACATAAAATACTGATTCTAACAATTATTCCTGGAAAAGCACAAAGCCACCTTCTCATTCATGCCAGAATCCCAAAAATATTGGTTCCAATGAGATAAGAGATATTTGCTGGCAAGAAAGCAGCACATCTCACAGTCGATCATCAAGGGAAGCCAAGCAGGAACTCAGGGCAGGAACCTGAAGCACAAATTGTGGAGAAATGATGCTTCCTGGCTTTCATGAATAACAGTCTTATATAACCAGCTTGGATATTATTTTGGGTGTTTTTTCTTTCTTTCTTTTCTTTTTTACTATTTTTATTGAAGTGTTGGGCAATTCATACAACATTTCTCAATCCAGTTTAGACTTTTTTCCCCTTCCCTGCCCCCCACCCCACCCGAGCTCATGCATTCTACCATACATGTCTTGCATCTTTTTCTCAGTCTTTTTAAAATTTTTCTATGCAGGGGCTGGAAAGATGGCCTAGTGGTTAAGAATGCCAACTGCTCTTGAGGAGGACCCAGGTTCAATCCCCAGCACCCACATGGTGGCTGAGAACCGTCTTTAACTCCAGTTCCAGGGGAATCTGACACCATCTTCTGACCTCCTTGGCATTGAACAACACGGGTGCACAAACCTACATTCAGCCAGTTACATTCATACACATAAAAAAATAAATAAAACAAAAAATAATAATAAAATAAAGTTTTTCTATGCAGAGGTATACTGTTTTGGGCAGAAGTTTGCTGTTTCAGTCAATTCTTTGACCCAGTCCTTTTTTTTTTTTTTTTTTTTTTTTCCAGTCCTTTTTTTTTTTTTTTTTTTTTTTTGTCTTTTTGCAGACAGCGGTTCCCTGAGTCCCAGCTGTCCTGGAACTCACTCTGTAGATCAGGGCTGGCCTTGAACTCACAAAGATCCACCTGCCTCTTAGCCTCCCCAAGTGCTAGGATAAAGGCAGTGCACCACCATGCCTTGCCGACCCCAGTCCTTTATGTTATTGTTGTTCTTCTCTGATTTTTATTGCTCCAAAATATGCATTATATATTATATATAATAAATATTATATATATTGTCCACATATATATCAAAACTATGACATCTGAAAATAACTATATAAATAAGTTTGTCCAAAAACATGTTAGAATTTCACTTTTTTCCCTTTAATTTTATATTATTTTCAAATATGACATACAACCCTCCCACAATATAAACAAAATTTACAAAGTCTAAAATAAGTGGATAGTGTTAGGTTAATTCTAGAGCCTGGTTAAGGGACTCATATTTATAAGAGGACACAGTTTGCTTTAAGATTTAAACAGGAACATTGACATTAACCTTTGCCTCAGTTTTGGCCTTACAACTAAGTATTGGGCTAAGCATTCCACCAACACGAACCTCTTTTTTTTTCTGGGACTGTGTTATTTTCACTCAGCATGATATCCACTAGCTCCATCCATTTACCCAAAAAATTCCTGATGTTGTCTTTATTTACTACTACATAGATCTTCATTGTGTAAATGTATCACATTTTCTTTTATCCATTCATCAGCTAAGGGACACTTGGTTTGCTTCTAGAATTTGCCCAGAGGAACAAAGAGGAAGAAGTTCAAAAAACCTGTGCCTGGGAAAGCAAAGGCAGGCAAAATAGGCACAGGATTCTGTTGACTGAGAAGAATCTGATAAAGTTTTAAGTAGGTTGTGGGAGGCACAGGCTAGCCTGAGGGTGAAAACACCTTAGAAAAATTGAAGACCAGGAAGTGGAAGGAAAAAGGTGAAAGATTGACAAGAATTTCAAAAACTTCAAAATAAATCCTAATTTTATAGAATTTAGGGCTAGTTGGGGCTGGAGAGATGGTTTCAGGGGTTAAGAGCATGGACTGCTCTTAGAGGACACCAAGGCTCGATTACCCAGCACGCACATAGGTTGGTGGCATACGCCTTTAATAATCCCAGCATTCAGGAATGGAGGGCAGGTAGAGATCTCTGTGAGTTCAAGGTCCAGGCCCTATGTGGTCTACAGAGCGAGCTTCAGCGGACAGCTGGGACTAAAGGAGTCCCTGTCTCAAAAATATAACGAAAGAAAGAGACCGAGAGAAGAAGAAGAGAGAGAGACGAGGAGAGAGAGAAAGAGAAAGAGAGGAGAGAAAGAAAGAAAGAAAAAAGAAAAGAAGAAAGAAAGAAAGGAAAAGGAAAGAAAGAAAGAAAGAAAAGAAAAGAAAGAAAGAAAAGAAATAATGTCAAACTTTCTTTTCCTCTGCACCATTAGAGGCCCATTTGAAAAAGCTAAAATGTGGCCAAAGGTGAGGGCAAAAAAAAAAGAATCAGGATTTGAAGTTCACCCTTGACTGCACCTACCCTGTGATTCCACCTGTGATGGAATCATGGATGCCACCACTTTTGAGCAGTTCCTTCAGGAGAGAATCAAAGTGAATGGGGAGGCTGGGAACCATCGAAGGAGCAAGAGCAAGATCACTGTCATTTCCAACGTGCCTTTTTCCAAAAGGTATCTGAAATCTCACCAAAAAGTATTTGAAGAAGACTAATCTATGTGATTGGTTACGCATAGTAGCTAACAGCAAAGAGAGCTATGAATTATTGAATTACATTCTTCCAGATGAACTAGGATGAAGAAGAGGAGGAGGATTAAAATGCATTGATTGGGGATATTTTGTATGAATTTATGAATAAAATTTAGGAACAAAACAACAATAGCAACAACAACAAAAAATAGGTCAAAACAATGTTAAAATTTAAACTCGCTTTGTGGATACCTGGCATTACTTTCTTAGTCTGACATAGAAATTCATTCATTGATCCTAGCACTTGAGCACTTGGGAGGCAGAGGCAGGCGGATCTTTATGAGCTCAAGGCAGCCTGGTCTACAGACCAGTGAGTTCAGAGACAGCTTTGGGGCTACAGGGAGACCTGTCTGGAAAAGGACCAAAAAAAAAAAAAAAAAAAGAAATTCATTTCATGAACTTGTTTCAAGGTAATAGAGACTATTGAATCTCTTGCCTTTCTATGATCCCATCAAGAATCCAAGATAAAAACCAAAACAAAAAATAAATTGCAAGAGGGTTAGAACCTATGATTAAATGCCTGCAGTCCAGGGATCCCCTAGAGTTCACTAGTACCAGCAAATTCCTGGGTGTTGCCATCTAGAATTATGCCATGTGGTTGCATTCAAGTGGACTGTTCGGCACAGACTAGAGCCAAAATGACATCTCCAGAAAAAGTAGACTGCTTTGCTTCACACCCACCTGACTATAGCACTTCCCAAAAGGGGCCTAAAGGGAACAAATTGTGGAAGAGGAAGCGTGGTTGATTTTAAGGGCTGCGGAGAGATTGGGGTGAATCATGAGGCTACAGCAATATAGACTGGTCTGCTATTTGATCAACATGCCTGTGCATACAGCTTCTCCAACTGGACTATGGAACCTTGGGTAATTCAAAATTTGGACATAGACACTTGGCAAATTGGTTTTACTTGAATGTTACTTACATTCATTCTTATGCTTAATAATTTTGGCTCACTTAAAAAATGCACCAATTACCTAATTGGTATGGCAAACTGGAGAGGCAACGTCATATATATCTGAAAAAAACTGTGTTGTGTTGTAGAATCCCTTAAAAAATAAAAACAAATAAAGGAGGAAATAAAAAAAGAATGTACCAGAACTGATCCTGACATGTACATATCTACCAAAAAAAAAAAAAAAGAAAGAAAAGTAAAAAATAGATGGCAGTTCGGGGCTGGAGAGATGGCCTAGCGGTTAAGAGCAGCAACTGCTCTTGCAGAAGACCCGAGTTCGATCTCCAGCACCCACAAGGTGGCTGAGAACCGTCTTTAACTCCAGTTCCAGGGGAATCCGACACCCTCTTCTTCTGACCTCCACGGCACGACACAGGTGCATCAACCTGCATAGTACACTCGTACACATAAAACATAATAAATTTTGGCCGGGATGGAGAGATGGCTAAGCGGTTGAGAGCGTGACCGAACTCTTACAAAGACGGACCCGGAGCTTCGAATCCCCAGCACCCAAAACATGGCGGCCAGGAACCATCTGGAAACTCCAATTCTAGGAGAAACTCCAGTTCCAGTGGTGGGAATTCCGACACCCTCTCTGACCTCCACGAGCATTGCACGACACGGCGTGCACAAACCTAACATGCAGACAGTACACTTCATACAACATAACAAAATAAATAAATAAACATTTAAAAAAATTAAAAAAAAAAAACATATAAATTTTTTAAAAGATGGCAGTTCATGGGCCAGGCATATAGTACACGCCTTAAATCCCAGCACTCAGGACGGCAAGAGGCAGGCGAGATCTTTGTGAGTTCAAGGCAGCCTGGTCTACAGAGTGAGTTCCAGGTCAAGCTGGAGCTACAGGAGACCTTGTCTTCGAAAAGACACCCCCAAAAAATGGCAGTTCACATGGATCACTGCCATTTTGAAAAATGTTACTGTCCAGGATGGTAAGCAAGCCATGTAGCTGTCCCTATATTGATGATGTCAACAACTAAGATGGAGACCAGACCACATGGCTGCCTCCCTCTTGGTGAGGTCACTAGCCATCATGGGTGACCAAAATAAACCAAATAAATAAGTTTATAGGAATTTTGGGATCTACTTGTGATCATCAAGATGATATGGGGAGAAAGAGCGCCCCCTAGACGGTTCACAGTCTCATTTATAAAAGAATTTAAGATGGATCCAAATAGAAGCTTTAAGGACAATTTCATTTAGATTTAAAGGAAAAGAAGTCTCAGAGGTAGGGCAAAGCTGGGGGTTCTTACTTGAGGAGAAAGAATGAAAAGGAGAAGTGAAAAAGCCATAAGGCCATGTAGATTTATCTCCAGCATGGAGGTCAAACACATAGTGGACTGGTAGTCACGTGGTAAGAGAGGAGGCTTTTAGAGAGGGGGGGGGGGGGGGGTAACAAATGTAAAAAGAAGTTAACAAGATGCTACAGTAACCCAAAGTGTTAAAGAAAGCAACTTCTGAAGACATGGATATTAAGGACAAGGCCAGAAGATTAATGCCTTTTCTGGGGGGGGGCAGAGAAAATAGATTGGCCACTTATCCAGTCGAGAGGTAAAGGAGTCGAGAAGATGAAACTCAAAAAATTTGGGCCAGATGTGGTGGATGGCAGGAGCCAACATAGGCAAAGAGGGCCCTTGTCACAGGTTAGCAATTTGAGTTTGGCGGGAGGGACCAGGTTGTTGGAATTCTTGGAGTCTCTCCCGGGTTCTCGGCACCAACTCTATGAAAAGAAGCACAGCCGAAGACCATCGGCCAGGACTTCACGGGGGACGGAAGTTTACTGGGAAATAGACTCCTAGGCTGCCCCTTGCGGGCATCAAAGGGAGAGCAGCAACCAGTTGCAGAAGTCAAGCAACCTTTATAGGTAAATAGGGGCTTGGGTAACTTTCCATGATGTGGACTGGATGCCTTAGCCTGTGATTGGTTGGACTCAGGATAAGCAGAGGAGCTTTTTCAGGCTGAGCCTGGACCTGCCATTTTAGGATATTGGGAGCTGCACCACCATTTTATGAGTCTGCAGGTAATCTAACATAAACTAACAATAGCAAAAACCCCCAACAGCAAAATACTTATTTTTTATATCTTTATTTTTAAAGTGTGGCTTACGTGCATCGTGCACGAGTACAGTGCCCTCGAACTCCAGCGCCATAGGTTCTCCTGTAACTGGAGTTACAGGGCAGTTGGGTTCTGCCCTCAGTAGGGTTCTTTGCCTTGTGGATGCTGCACTGAACCTGTGTCCTCCCAAGATCAGCCAGTGCTCTTTTATTTTTTTTTTTTGTCCTTTTGAGACAGGGAATCTTCCCTTAGCCCCAAGCTGTCCTGGAACTCACTCTGTAGACCAGGCGCTGGCCTCTGAACTCATAAGAGGATCCACATGTCCTTCTACCTCCCAAGTACTAGATTAAAAGCGTGTGCCACGACACCTGGCCCAGGCCAGTGCTCTTAATCGCCCTCGCCCCTTTTTTTAAACAAGGTTATGCTCCAGAACCCAGGTTGGCCTTAAACGTGTTATGGTATCTGAGTACATGTATGTAATAAGTGTTATCACTATGCTTGCAATACTTGTGAGATGGCCAGAAGAATGGGTCGGATTCGGATTCCCCTTGGAATTGGAGTTAACAGGTTCTTAGTTTGCTTTGATTGCTTGATGAATATCCCAACTTCGGGAGCCACGAAGTTTACTTTCATCCTTACATCTCCTAGAATCACATTCATAACTGTATTATCACCCTTTTTCTGTGCGTTGATAAAACACCATGACCAAGGAACTTATAAAAAGGAAGAGTTTATTTTGAGCTTACGATTGGGCCGTTCCAGGGAATTAGTCCATTGTGGTGGCAGGCGTGGCGGCTGGATCTGGAGCAGCAAACCAGAGCGTGTCACATCCGCAAAGAGCACAGGAAGCAGAGAGAGAGGGATTGGAGATTGGCAAGGCTTTTAAGAACTGTCTCAGCCCAACCCCAGTGCCGTACTTCTTCCAGCATGGCCAACACCTTCTAAGACCTCCAAGAACATTACCACCAACTGGAGACAAATGCTGAAATACTTAAAGCCTTATGGGGGACACTCATTTCAAAAAAAACCACCACAATTACATTAGGGGAGCCCGGAGTCCAAGGGAACCTCAGAGGCAGGAACATGGAGCAGAAGGGACCATTCGAGCTATTTTGGATTACTGGCTTGCACTCCTAATCCATGCTCAACCTGCTTTCAAATTATACAATATAGCACCACCTGCCCAGGGGTGGCATCACTCACAATGGGCTGGGCCTGCCCACATTACTCAACAGTCAAGAAAATGTCCCACAGACATGATCTCAGGCCCACCCAATGGAGGAATTCCCCCAATTNGCAAAGAGCACAGGAAGCAGAGAGGAGCAACTGTAGAGCACGAGGCTTGTTAAGCTCACTAAGCCCGCCCCCAGTGACACACTTCCCCCAGCATGGCCACACCTTCTAAGACCTCCAGAAACAGCACCACCAACTGGAGACAAATGTCTGAATACCTAGAGCCTATGGGGACACTCATTCAAACCACCACACCGTGCACTTTTCTTTTGAATTGCCTATCTATATTTTACCTGTATGAGTGTGTTGCCTGCATATGTGTAAGCACACCCATGCCATAGGATGCCTGAGAAGGTGAAAAGAGCTGGTTGGATCCCTTGGAACTGAAGGTTGTTAGCCACTATGTGGGTGCTGGGAATCCATCCCAGGTTTTCTGTAAGATCAGCCAGTGTGCTTAACTGGGGAACCATCTCTCTAACCCTGAATAAGTGGTCTTTAGAAAAGCAAAGTTTCTGAGGCTCTTCTTCTTCAGAGAGGTTGGTTTTTGAGACAGGAGCTCAGGGTGTGTAGTTTCAGGTGACCTTGAACTCCCTCCTGCCTCTGCCTCCTCAGTGTTGGAATACAGACAGGCATGTTCCCCCTATGCGCAGTTTATATGTTACTGGGGATCCATCCAGGGCTTCGTGGATGTTAGGGAAGCAGCCCCTGATTGTAGAGGCCTCAGACTCAGGAATAGCCCAGGTTAGCCTTAAACTCAAAGCAATCTTTTGAGCCATTATGTTCATCTCTGATTATGACTGTGGAAATTATTTGTCTCCTCTTTTTAGATTTAGTTTTAGTTGTGTGTGTGTGTGTGTCTGCCTGCCTGCCTGCCTGTCTGTCTGTCTGTCTGTCTGCACATGAATACTGTAACCCATGGAGGATAGAGGTTAGATACCTGGTGTGGGTGTTGGGAATTGACTCTGGTCCTTTGGAAGAGCAGTACACGCTCTTATCCACTGAGCCATCTCTCTAGTCCTTGTCTCCTTCTCTTGGAAGCAATAAGTTTGATGAAGGCTGTTTCCCAAAAACTTAGACTTAAAGCCTAAGAAAACAACATGGCTTAATCTTGTTGGTCCATGTCTTTTTAGTCTTTTTAGTCTTTTTAGTCCATGCCAATTTAGACTAGAAATTTGTGTGGTAAAGGTCACTGTTGAGGAGCTTCACATTTAAACCTGAGAGTAACTGGGAAACTGCTTACCAGTTGATTCTGATAACATATTCTGATCAAAGAAATCTGTAACTTTTGTACATATTTCTTTTAATTGAATTGACATTAATTTATGGTTCTTGAGATTTGTCCTTTGGCATTCTTTATCAAAGGTGGTTTTTGTTATTATTTCGTCCCTTACTTTTCTTCTTTCTTGGGGTCTTTCTATATCCCATAGGCTAGCCTCCTCAGGTGTGCATGCACGAGCAGTCTTTGTCATTGGATTGTTGATTTTTTTTTTTTTTTTTTTAGACAGGGTCTTCCTTTAGTCCCAGCTGGCCTGGAGCTCACTCTGTAGACCAGGCTGGCTTTGAACTCACAGAGATCTGCCTGTCTCTGCCTCTCAAGTGCTAGGAGTAAGGGTGTGTGCCACCACATCTGGCTGAGATTTCTTTTTTTTTTTGTCTTTTTGAGACAGGGTCTCCTGTAACCCTACCTGGCCTAGCCTAGAACTCCCTATGTAGACCAGGCTGGCCTTGATCTCACAGAGATCCGTCTGACTCTGCCTCTCCATGCTGGGATTAAAGTGTGATTTTTTTTTTTAAAGGTATTTTTTATTACATTTATTTATTTCTGTGGTGGGTGGAGGTTGTACATGAGTGTAGTGGTCAGAGGACAACTTAACAGGAGCCAGTACACTTTCTACCTTGTGGATCTCAGAGAGCTGGGACTCGGGTTGCCAGGCTTGGCAGCAAGTGCGTTTACCCACTATGGCATCTCACTGGCCCTGGTTTTATGTATAATTAGAAAAATGAGTGCTTACAAAAATGATTTACAGGAATTTAGAGAGCACCTGTATTTCCTTTTAAGGGCTTTAGAAAATGTATTTAGAATCTCATGTGGAATGTAATTACTAATGATGATTGTGATTTTGATTTTTCCCACTTTTTCTCCTCTATGTCTGTCTCTTTCTGTTTCCCTCCCCCAAGAACTTTGACCAGAATAAGCTGGAGGAAGAAATGAGAAAGCGAAAAGAAAGAGTTGAAAAATGGCGAGAAGAACAGCGTAAAAAGGCCATGGAAAACATAGGGGAACTGAAGAAGGAGATCGAAGAGATGAAACAAGGGAAGAAGTGGAGTTTGGAAGATGATGATGGTATGTTTGGGATTTGGCTGGAGCTTGTTTTTTTTTTTATTTTTTATTTTTTTTTATTTTTGTATGTGTATGAATGTACTGTCTGCATGTAGGTGTGTGCACCCGTGTCGTGCAATGCCGCGGAGGTCAGAAGAGGGTGTCGGATTCCCCTGGAACTGGAGTTCTCCTGGAATT
>VZQC01005395.1:0-155261 GCA_009823505.1 Rhizomys pruinosus
CGCATAGCTTTAGTGTCAACTTTATACACCTGAGCTGAGAAACCTCAATAATTACCTTCATTGGACTGGGCCTATGCCCATTGTGGACAATGCCATCTTGGCCGATATTTTATCTTGTTATCCAATAGGCTGATATGAGCCAGCAACACCAAAAAACCAGAAAATCGATCTTTCCTAGCCTGTGTGGAGCCACTACCAGGTCCTACCATGAGTTTTTATTTTTGGTCAGGAAATCTTTTTGCCACAGCACTTAAGAATTTATTAACAGTTTCTTACGTTCAATGTTTACAGTTTTTACTTCGGAGTTGTATGGTAATTAATGCACCAAATTAATTAAAAAATCCTCCTTATGGAGGTTTAGACACCACACTTAAAGCTCTGATTTGATTTGGCAAGAGGGATTTGCTGGGACAATATTTTGGCCCCACCCTCTGAGGTCGACTTTGGTCCTAGGCTCTTGATCTCGCAACTTTGGCATTTCCTGTGGCAGTTGAGTCACAGTCATCCCGAGTCAGGGACCATCTTGGAGATTCACGTAAAAGGACTTCATCCTGCCAGTGGCCAAAGGAGGAAAGTCCATATAAAGGAGAGACTCCTCATGCTTCAAGGAAATGCTCTGTCAAGCAAGGCTTTGTCCTCACTAGATGGAACTTGTGAAGAGAGCAAGACACAAGGCCTGAGAGACGCCAGTACGGACCCGAGCTCAACTGCACCTGAACACCAACACCCACTTTCCATTTTATCGGAGCTTTACGGGTGTGAGAAATCCCAACCAGGAAAAACCTTGTAATCTAAAGAAGAAAAAATGAGATGTTATTATCAGAGAAATAAGTGAGAGGCCTACTGGGCAAGTTAGGAATCTACTTTGTCATGTTAGAAATATCTCAGCGATGAAGAGCACAGATCTAATGCTGCCCGCGGAAAACATACCAACTTTTCATTCCTCATGGTTTAGCTGGCTTTCATTTTGGAGCCCTGTGTATTAAAGATGGCCCTCATTCAGAGTCTGTGTACTCTAAAACCTTTTTCCTTAATTTCTCAAACCAGGGTAACACCGCCCTTCTTCCCCTCTGCATCCTCGACCAGGGACCCTCCAATTGCTAATGCACCTGTAGCCCCCTGTTGGACCCTGCACTGGTATCCTCATGTACGACTTCAACCCAGGGCTTGTCCTTTCAGTTGCAGAGGAAACATCCACTAATTCTGGCCACTATCGATCTGGATAGGGCAGAGCACCCCAAGCAGCAAAAATGGAAAACTTCCAGCCTGACAGCTGTTTCCCCAA
The DNA here is from genome assembly GCA_009823505.1 of Rhizomys pruinosus. Taxonomy (NCBI): domain Eukaryota; kingdom Metazoa; phylum Chordata; class Mammalia; order Rodentia; family Spalacidae; genus Rhizomys; species Rhizomys pruinosus. The sequence continues at coordinate 1,286 of VZQC01005395.1, forward strand.
AACTTCGCCCCTGACTAGCTCTGAGCAGTACAGAAGACAGACAGGAACTCGCCCTTTTTTCCTATAGGAACAAAAGGCTGGAATGTCAGTTTGTTAGATCCAGAAGCCCAGTGGAATGCAACGACACCTAAGATGAGAGGTCCAAAAACCTGCTCTTCCAGGCATGGCCATTGGTTATGCTAAAGCAGGCCACCCTGATTACTCAGGAATTTCTGCCTCACCCCTCACCCTTCAGAAGCCAGATTCCAGATTCCGACCCACCCCACTCCCACCTTATCCCTAAATTCCCAAGCTGGATGCCATTCTGTGCTTGGCATGGCTTTCTCTTTCCCCTGAGCCCATCCCTGGCTACCCTGAATTAAACTCTGCTCTGAAGAGCTTAGACCTCTTGGCCTTTCATTCTGGGGGGGGGGGCGCCATCATAACTTTACACTAAAGACCTCTTCCCAAGCCAGACCAGGATTCTTGACTAATGCTGATGCACATTTTACTAGCTAGTAAGAGACAGATTATCTCTGTTCCTTTGAGATAGCAGCTGGGCTGAGGACACTCAACAAAGCAGACCAGAAGGGCTGTCTTTGCAGCTCTCAAGACACTCCCTTGCCTCAGCCATCAATGGACTGGGATGAAGGTGTGTGCCACCACACCTGGTCTGAGAATTCATTCCCAGTCCCGAAGGCTAGTTAACTTTAAATCAGAGAATCAGGCCTGCAGATGTCTGAAAAAAGCAGATAATTCCACCCAAGCAAGTTACCTCACACAACCCTGAAAACAGAACAAACCATAATTTTATGGCCTTTTATGTCAATTTTTAAAGTTTGCACAGTGTTATCTAGTCTGGCATGCCAAAATGAATGTTCTGTGGACTATAAAGGATGTGAAATTTGAAGTGGCCACTTTGTTTGACAAACACCAAATGAGACAATTATAATTACTCAAATTACAACACACACAAAAAATAAAAAACTAAGATGAACACAAAAGAAAAAAAAAAAAGGCCAAATACAACAAAAGACCTAAAAACAAAAATTTTTAAACACCTTAAAGAAAGAAATTGAAAGAAGACTCAAGAAGATGGAAAAAAACCTTACCTGCTTCATGGATTGGGGAAAATTAATTGTAAAAACTGTCCATTTACCAAAAAACTCTTGTATAGATTTAATGCATCCAATCAAAATCCCCAAGAGTCTTCTTCACAGGCTTGGAAACAAAAGTTCTTAAAAATTTCATTTGGAAGAGAACAAAGACGGCCCGAATAGCCAAATCAATCTAGTGAGTGAAAAGAGCTACCAGGAATGGGATCTCTATACCCAGATCTTTTAACTAACCTACAGGGCTATAGTATAAAAAAAAGCCTGGTACTGGCACCAAAACAGACCTGTGACCAATGGGAAAAAAACCGAAGATCCAAATCTGAGCACATACACATTTCAGCATCTCTATTTGACAAGGGGGCCAAAGAAACCACAATGGAGAAAACGACAGCATCTCAGCAAGTGGTGTTGGCATAACAATGATCCCACTGTAGAGAATTGAAAATTAAACCCCTTACTCCTCGCCCTGTACAAAAAGTCAACTCCCATGATGCACAGTGTACCATTCCTTATCTCTGTGTATCCATCAAACAGCTCTGATCCAACCCCAAACCCTGAAGGTGATAGAGAAAAATGTTGGCAGCAGACTCCACGACATAGGCCGTAGGAAAAGACTCCTAAATCAGACAGCAGCTGCAAAAATTAAGGTCACAATGAACAAATGGGAACCTCATCAAACTCAAAAGCTTCTGCTACATCAAAGAACAATCAAGGAAGTGAAGCGAAATCCCACCAGCAGTAGGGAGGAAACCTTACTGCAGATACATCTGACAAAGCATCTGATTTCCAGAATATATAAACTATTCAAAAAAAAAACAAGAAAAAAGAACAACAAACGACCCCGGCTCAATAGATGGAGCTAAAGACACTGAACAGAGACCTTCAACAAGCGAGTGAATTCAGAATTAGATTGTCTGAGACAAACCTCAAGAACTGTCTCAACACATCACTTAATCTATTAAAGAAATGCAATCAAAACCACTTAAGATATATCTTACTCCAGTAAGATGGCTAGGATCAAGAAAACCAAATGATACCAACGCTGGAGACGGTCTGTGGGGAGGAAAGGGGAACACTCATCTCATGCTGATGGGAATTGTAAAACTCGTACAGCCTCTATGGAAAAGTCAGTGTGGGAGAACCTTGGAAGCTTGGAATGAACTTGCCACCCGACCCAGCCATACCACTCCTGGGCATGTCACCCTCAAGGGACTTATCCACAGAGATTCATAAGGCACGGCCATGTTATTTCAGCTCTCTTCACATAGCAAAGAAGCGTGGAACCAACCTACAATGCCCTCAAACTGACGAATGGATAGAGACAATGTGGTAATACCACAATGGAAGTTCTATGCCGCAGTAAGAAAGACGACATCACGAGCTTTCAGGAAAATGGCTGGAGCTAGAGGACCATCATGCTGAGTGAGTAAACAGCCCCAGAGAAACAAACGACGAATGGTTATCCCTCATCTGTTGGATGCTAGTGCCAATTACCCGATTGTAAGTTTTCTTGTGTAGGGCCCCTGAGCTTCTGTACAAAGCAAGTTGGACATACGCATTTTGGAAACAACAACAACACGACAAAATACTGCATCAAAGAATGACTGAAACTAGGAACTTCTTGCTCAAACCAAGTCAAAAAAAAACAAAAAAAAAAAAAACACAAGACATAGTTAGATGAAGACAGGAAACACTGCATGCACAGAGCTGTGCTGGTCCCAGAACCAAAAATTCAGATCTCTTGCCTGGATTCCAAATCACTGAGATGAACCCAATGTTCGCACGTTACCAGTGGAGAGTTAGGGTGTCCCCCAATTCTGCTCTCTCCTAATGGATAGCCCCAGACCAGAAACTTGAGTTTAAGTATAAACAAAAAAGAATTGAACTCTTTCTTACCCAAAAGACACAGCCAGCAGAATGTCTCCAGTCCCTCTAGTGGGAGAGACTTCCTGGGGCCCCCACCAAGGGTATATTGGTGAGGGGTGAATGAGTATCCCTAGTAGGGTCAGCTGAAGGGAGTTTGGGGGTGTGTTGGAATGGGGGTAATCTTCCTCGTCCTGGTGAAAGTCAGGGACACAGGGCAGGGCTAACTTCTCCTTGGTGTTATTGTGTCAGGCTGAGTCATGCTCATGCAGAACATCCTCTGCGGAGGCACCAAGGTTTGCAATTATGGCAAGGAGAGGCAATGCAAATGGCCTCCTCACAAATGAATCCAAGTCCCGAGATTTCATTTTAAGGTCACAGGTCTGGAGGAGTGGGGCAGCCGTCCATGGCTCCCGAATGTGGGGAGGAATATTATCCATGAGGGCAGGAAATGGTAATGGAGGAGAGGGGTGGGGGGGTGGGCACTCACCCTAACGCTGCTGAAAAGGCAAAGAACACAGAATGGGGCCTACTCACCGATCAAGGAAGGGGGTGCCTTGCCAGCACTGGTGGTCAAAAAACCACGGTTGGTTGCTAGATGTTGACAATCCCCCAGGCCTGCTGGGAAATTTTGGGGTCTGACGGAAGAAGGAATGGGGGTGAGAGATGTAGAGTCAAAACAAAGACCCTGGGAATTGGGTCAATGCAGCAGAGGGCAAGCTCTAGTGGAATCATTTATTGGGGGCAGGGTTAGGGGTTAAGTACTGTTCGCATTCCCACTCACCTCTTGTCTTCTGATTGGCCCAGGTCTGCAATGCTGCTTGTATGGTCTCAGTTGCCTAGGGCAGGTTAGGTTGATGAGGGACAAGCTCTGCGCGTGTGTAATTCTCAGCATACTGGCTGTACTACACCGTAACTCTTCCCTAGTCCTTGCTTGTATCTATTCCTGCCTTGACGATGCCAAGATGCTAATTTTTGCAGATTCCACCTGGAAGTTACCCATGCACTTGGTGTTCCACTCCTGTTGCTCATGCTTTACAAGGCAAATCAAGGAAAAGACTCTCCAGTCTTTGTTTTGGGGAGACTAGTGAGTTTACTCTGGTTTGCTCACAGAGTGAGTGGGTGAGTGTTGGGAAGCCATATAAAAGAAAAATATTGGTGCTCTTTCCCCTCATGCCCACCTTGGGTCACAATCCCTGGCTTTGCTGGCTATTTTCCAGAGTTCTCTGCATGAGTTCCTAGTGAGTTTTTCTCTTATCCCTCCATCTATGTAATCTGGAAGAGGTGCTAGATCTCTGGTTCATCCCTCCCTGTGCTGGATAGCTTTAGTGTCAACTTGACACACCTGGATTGAAGAAGCCTCAGTTGGGGAATTGGCTCCATTGGATTGGCCTGTGGCCACATCTGTGGAGTATTGTCTTGATGGTCGAGCAGTGTGGGAGGGCCAGCCCACAATGAGTAGTACCACCCTGGGCAGGTTGTTGTATATTGTATAAGAAGGCAGGCTGGGTATGAGCCAGGGGAGCAAGCCAGTGAACAGCATTCCTTCATGGCCTGTGCTTCAGCTCCTGCCTCCAGGTTCCTGCCCTGAGTTCCTGCCTTGGGCTCCCTGAGTGATGAACTGTGACCCAGGGATGTAAGCTGAATAAACCCTTTCCTCCCCAAGTTGGTGTTGGTCAGAGTGTTTTGTTACAGCAATGGAAGACAAACTATGACACTCCCCTTCAAAAGTAGCAGTCCAGTTCACAATTTTAGAAAAGGGAGAGCTCTTGGGTGTGATATAGCATTGGAAGTGTGAGACAAACTTCAAAATCAAAATTTCATCCTTTTTGGATGTCCACACACCTCACATATGCATAAATATTGTTGATTTCGATGCAATAATATGGTATGGGTTTTTGGATGGGAAACAAGTACATGAATGCATTTTAAAATGACACATACAATAACCGTAATAAAATGCAATAATCATTTGGATCAGATAGCTTGTGGTATACTTGAAGTTAATCAAACAGAAACACTATCTCCTACTTTTATATTTTCAGAATCATTATAAATGGATTTTATAGATTGCATTAGAAAATTAATTTGGATCAGACCTACACATTCACCACCTAAATGGTAAGTTAATTTCCTATAACTGACGAGCTTTGCTTAGAGCATCATTATCACCTAGAATGTATAATCTATACCACAGTTCATTCTTTTTATTATTCATTTTGAACATTTATTATTCATTTTGAACATTTTGGACAAATTCATAACACAAAGGGTGGAATAATCACCCTGAAAAATTTGTTTTGTACTAATAATTCATTACCTCATGCCTCTAAAACAACTTACTTTTCATGTGTCTCCTTGCTTGGTATTTTTAATAATTTCATATTGTGGTGATTTTAATGTGAATGTTCCTTACAGGCTCGCAGTATTGGACATTTTGTCCCCAGGTGATGGCACTCTTCTGGGAAGTCTTAGAGAGTGTTGCTGTGCTTGGAAGAAGCTCATCACTAGCGGAAGGCTTATAGAGCTCAAATCCCTTTCAATCTACAATCTTTTATTCTGCTTCCTACTCCTTCTTGAAGATGTGAACCTCTGTTTTCTGCTTCTACTACAACACCTCCTTTCACTCATGCTTCCTCATCATGATGGATACTAATTCCCCTAGAGCTATTAACATAAGCTCAAATAAACTCTCCCTTTTATAAGTTTCCCTGGTCACTGTGATTCTATTCCAGCAAAAAAAATGACTAATACACATATGAATTGAAATTTTCAATGTATCTTTTATATAGCATTATATAATTTTTTTCTGTTTCTAGCATGAGCACTTAAAAGCAGTCAAACGAGTTTTATATTTCATTACAAATGAAGAATTTGAGACTTACGGGGTCAGTTAACTTGTTCAGAAATACACAGTTACAGAAATATTAGTGATTTCACTCAATACATTATAATATTTTCAGTAATACTTTATATAGACTATGCATGTTGCTTCATGAAAGTTTTTTAAGTAAATAAATTTTGACTGAATACTCTCTACCTGAAAATGATAATTGAGACTCTAAGTATGATTGAAAATCTATTTAACTTTTTCCTCAGCTGTAATCTGGTACAAAAAAATATACTTATAACTAAGAATAAATGGAACTAAGTATAAACAGAAAGCAAAGTGAAAGAGAAAACTTTCAGAGACCGTAGAATATATATGCTACCTCATTCATAAAGAAATGCTGACACTTGTTATACAGCTTCCATTCATATTTATAGACCACAAGAAATACTGAGTTGAACACTCTGAAGATGAGACACACATTATTTTATTTCCATACATTTTAAATGAATGAATGTAGAAGTCTGCTCTATGCACACATAGCGTGGACATTTGAAGAAAAAAATAACTTACTAGGCCTTAATATATATGACAAAATACATGAAATTAGGCAGGGAGCAGTTGTAACTAATATACCTTCTGGAGTGGTGTAAACAACATCTGCCCCTCTCTCTGGTTTCCAATGATAATGTGAGGTGTGACTTCACCCAACCACAGTCTGGAACCACTAAGTTTATTGAACTTAGGAAGAAATGGCTAAGGGTTTACCTATAAGAATGTGGATACTTTCCCTTTCCTATCTCAAAGGCTGTATTGGAAAATCAGCATCCAGGAATGGATGATGGCTTCCCCATAATTGCACAAAATGTTGAAAGAGTCTCCCTTATGCTTCCTCAGCTGGCATAAACTTAGTGCCTCTCCTCTGAGAACTAGGGTGGAGTGGTTGGATGGGAAGGTCCTGTGAATCTCCCTGCCTTGCAAAGCATGACAGGCAACAAGCTTAGTTGTGATCTTAAGCAAACAGGTACAGCCAAGCTTAGGAAGATGGCATCTGTTAAGGTGTCTGTTCGAGGACTGTCCTATGCAGCATCAGATAAATGAGTGGTTCTCATTATGTTCAAAATATATTTTAAGTTGCAAATTTCAATAAAATAAATAAAATTAAATACACAAATCAAACATGTCAGCAGATTTTTTTTAATTTTTTAAAAAATTTTATTTATTTTTATGTGTATGAATGTACTGTTTGCATGCAGGTCTGTGCACCAGTGTCGTGCAATGCCACGGAGGTCAGAAGAGGGTGGCTGATTCCCCTGGAACTGGAGTTACAGACGGTTCTTAGCCGCCATATGGGTGCTGAGGATCGAACCTAGGTCCTCTGCAAGAGCAGTCGGGGCTCTTAACCACTGAGCTATCTCTCCAGCCCCCGTCAGCAGATAATTAAGACAAACCCTAATACTAGAGTGGTTTTTTTATTGTTTCTAATGGCTCTTAATGCAAAGGGTAAAAAATTTCATATTAAATCTTGATCAATTACTTTTCCCTATTATTATTATTATTATTATTATTATTATTAATGTTTATGAATGTACTGTCTGCATGTAGGTTGGTTCACCTGTGTCGTGCAATGCTGTGGAGGTCAGAAGAGGGTGTCGGATTTCCCTGGAACTGGAGTTAAAGATGTTCTTAGCTGCCATGTGCGTGCTGGGAATCGAACCTGGGTCCTCTGCAAGAGCAGTCGGTGCTCTAAACCGCTGAGCCATCTCTCCAGGCCCAGTTTACCTTATTTTTAAGAAATGAAAAGTACTAAGTGTCATTGGAGACAGTGTCCGATAAAGATCTGAGACAATTCCCCAAACACGCAAGTGTTAAATTCTTGGGCTGTCTGTCAAGGGCAATCTTTTTTTTTTTTTTTATTTGAGGTTTTGTGCATTTCCTACCTCACTTCTCCGTTCAATCCAGACTCATTTCCCCCACCATGCCCACCCTCCTCTCCCAAGTTCATGTGGTCTGCCATATTTGTCCTGTTTCCCCTTTGAGTCTTTTCAAAGTTTTTCAAAGCAGATTATTATTATTATTATTATTATTATTATTATTTTAGTGGTGGGGGAGAACTCTACTACTTCAGTCAGTTCCCTGTCCCAGTTCTTTTGTTGTTGTTTTTCCCTCCAATCCATATTGTTTCACCATAAGAATTTATGTATGTCAAACATGTACTAAAATCATGTCCTCTGAAAATAAACTATATGTTATTTCCAAATCATATTTTGGGATCCACATTTTTCCCTTTTAATTTTATATTGCTCATAAATATGCAAACATACCCTCCACCTATCCTTGTACCAAAATTATAATGTTTGAAAATAGATAGTACGCTATTAGAGTCCGTTAAGAGATTCAAATTCTAAGAGCACAGTTGCTTCCTTAATATATGGTATCAGCTTTAAGAAATAGAGTCTAATAAAGTCTTCTATACATGGGACATGCCTTTAGGCAGAACAGTAGTAGAACCTTACCTCTTTTCTGTCCTCACTTTCACTTCTTGTCCACAGGTGAAATCTATGCCACATCAGATATTCAAGCTTGACATGCTCACCATGCATAATTCAACAGGTCTGCTTGATAGTAAGACAAAATATGACTTTTAAAAATTAATTTGACTTAACTCAGATATTTGTTACTCTAAATGAAATGTAACACAAAATAATAATTAAGTAGAAGTTAACTGTTGCATTAGCAACATATGTATATGTTGAGATTGGGTAAGGAGGACAAGTGAATATGAATTCAAATACAAATATTCACATGCTTTTGTGTAGAAATTGTACCTTAAGAATTCATTTTATACACCTATAAATAAAACAATCTAAAAGAAAATCTCATATCCTATTTGTCACTCAAAAAATACTAAATATTATCATGGTATATATAAATAAAATACTTGTAAGACTACAGACATAATATAAAAAGCATAAAACAGAAAGTTTCAAAGAAATGTTGCAGGACAAGGTATTATATGCAAAACAAAACACACAGGCATAAACCTTATCCTTATCTATATTTTCTGACATGTTCAAACACATCCAGAATGGTATGCATTGAAATAAAAGTGATTTTGCATGAAGTACTAAAATTTTGAAGTACATGAAAAGTGCTGTTCCTTCTGTCTATTTTTTTCAATTTGATAATCTATGCAATACATTTAAAAAGCAAAATATTATGTAGACAACATTTCTATTAAAATATTTCCAACAATACTTAAAGATATAGACACAATGAAGGTAATAAGATGGTAAAAATAAAGAAATTAAAAAAAAAAAACTGGTATGCTCCTAAATTGTTGTATAAATACTTGGGCCTGGCAAATAAAGAACCTATTTCATTTCATTAAATGTAATACATAACTACACTAAATGGAACTTAGAACATATTTTTATAGGCTGCTTTTAAATGTTATTTTCCCATTAATTTGATATCCTGGTTTGACTATATATGTACAAGTGAAGGAATAGTAGAGCCAAAATATTTTACCTTAGAAGCCTAATTTATACATATCAGTAATTCTCTTTCTGCAGAATTTTTTTTTTATTTTTTATTTTTTTATGTGTATGAGTGTACTGTCTGCATGGAGGTTTGTGCACCCATGTAATGCAATGCAGCGGAGGTCAGAAGTGGGTGTTGGATTCCCCTGGAAGTGGAGTTAAAGACAGTTCTCAGCCACTATGTGGGTGCTGGGGGTCAAACCCGGGTTCTCTGCAAGAGCAGTCGGCACTCTTAACTGCTAGGCCATCTCTCCAGCCTCAGAAACTAGAACATCTACTAGTCTGGAGTAAAACCTAATACTTTTGATGGATATGCAGGGGCACCCCAGTCGCCACCTCTTATGCCCCCTTTCACCATGGAAGAAGTCAGAGCGGTCGACCCCTGGATTCCCTCTTGGCAATTGGGGTAACATCCTCAGAGGGTAATGTGGTAAAAGTAGGAGCTAAAAAGTGGCTAGGCAGTTTAGGGTCAAGATCCCCCCTAAAGAGCCAGTTTCTTTCTCAGCTGAGAGCTGAGGACTTATTGGATCTGCCAGTGAACTTCTGATTGCTCTTACTCGTGGCTCATACATCGTTAACTCACTTGTCAGATTTATTTATCAGTAGGTAAATTCCATTAAAATCATGGTGCTAAGGACCCAATACAACCCCCCCCCCCAGCAGAAATCATTCCATCTTGGAGACACCAACTGTGGTCCATCCACTCTTGTGAACTTCCTTAAGGCCATATAATGGGAGGGAGAGATGAGTTGCGACCCCAGGTTTTCCACGTTCTGCCTGATCCCCCTACCAAGTCCTCAATATGACACATTTACATCGTATACTTGGTGTCATTATTAAAGGCCCCTGGTCGCAACAGTTTATTAATTACACCTTAACCCTTGGTTCTCAAAGTTGTCTCCCTTAACTCTACCTGTCCCGAGGTCATAGCCTTTGATACTAGCTTTGTTTCACAGGTGTAGTCTAAGCTAAAGTCCATTTTTTATCCTGCTATATTGGTCACCTGGGGCATCCTCTACCTCCTGGCCTTTCTCTGCCTTTTTCTCTTCAGGTGTCTGTTTCGCTTTGCTCGCAGCCAATGCCAGGTAAACAAAACAATGGTCCAGGTCCTCTCAGCAATGGTCAATAGGGACTCTGCATGCACCCCTCCTGAGGAGGTAATTCGCATCTGGCTCTCATCCATCCACAATCCACGGGGAATGAGTTTGTCTCTCCCTTATGCGGTTCCGCTCCTGGGCTCTTCCCTCAGTGGCTGGCCAGTCAAGGACGGGTAAGCCCCTGCAAAACCAGGGCAACCTAAGACAGATGCAGTCAAATATCGGAAGCCAGAGGTGGGTTCAACAAGGTTTGGGCATAGCACCAGAGCTCCCACTGGACCACTCCTCATGCAAAATTAAATGCCAAGTGTGGAGATGTAGCATAGCCAGTATGCTAAGAATTATGCATGTGAAGAGCTTGTCCCTCATCAACCTAATCTGCCCTAAGCAGGTGAGATTACACAACCTGGGCTCCAGACCTGGGCCAGAGGATGACAAGAGGAGAGCGGGAATGCGAACAGTACATAAGCCCTAACCCAGCCCCCAATAAAGGAGTCCACGACAGCTCACTCTCTGCATTCACAGACAGATATATATATATATATATATATATATATATATATATATATATATTGGCATATATATAATAAAAAAAAAAAAATCCCCCCCCCCAAATTCATAGGAATAGGCATGAACTCAAATTACCTCCAGCATATAATCTGTAATAAAACTGTTTTGAAGTGCTGTATGACATAATTGTGCTTTCTTTATCATTAAAATATTTTACAGTGTTGGAGGATATGACAGAGGAAACTGTGATTTCGGACTTATAACCATATGCAGCTCTTAATGAGAAAAATATCCTGGTAGATATGATAAAAGAAGTATCAAATACACCATTGAAGCAGGTCTATTACCTAACTGGGGGAACAGACATTTTAGACATTTCTTCACGAAAAATATATGAAAAGAAAAAATGTGTTTTGTTCTACAAGCCTATTGTTACATTCTGTGAGAACCTGTGCACTTCAGTCAATGCAGGTAATGCATATATCAGCTTATGCTTTATTGGAATTTTTGTCTATCATGCTTAGATATTATACATGATTTAAGAGAAAGGTGAAAACATTCTCTTGAGATGTGCTGTCATGGCTTACCTCACATTTATGGGAAGATAGCAGCAGAGTAGAGTAATGTAAATACATGCTAACAATTTAGACAGAAATTCAGAAGACAGAAGTATATTCAGCTTACAATTCTCAAATGGAAAAAAAAAACATGTAAAATGAAAACAATGCAGTGAAAATTATTTTAACCCAGATTTGAATGCTTCAATCAGTTTGTTTCTTCTTCGGTTCATGATTTTCTGAACAATTCCTGGTTAACTTTTTAATCCTTTGGATAAATAAGGAAAATAGCAATTGGATGGTTTTAGATTTCAATAACAACCAAAATACTTGATCTCAAAAAGAATCAAAAAGTTAGATCTATAAGTTAATTATACAATAACTTATTTTCAGTATTTTTCAGTTGTCTAAAGTTCATATGTAAAATGCACTTTAGCATTAAAATGTCATATAATCTCATTGAAATTGAAATAAATTTACAGTCTAAAAGTATTTAAAAAGTTCTTTTTGAAACTCATAAAGAAATGTAATTTAACCTGATTCAGAAATAAAATAATAACAGAAGATATATGGATTTCAGGGAAATTCTGAAAGAGATTATTTTCTTTTAAATAATTCCATGTGGAAATGAATTAGACTTAGTGTGATATTCTTTTTGAGAAATCTCTAAAATGACAAACTATAATTTAAAACATCTGTGGCCTGCTGATTAAATTATTACCGACAAGTGCCATAGAGCTATTCCTACTGCTAAATATAAAAATACACTTGTGTATGCAGCATTTTTTTTATCTGAATATGAACAGGGAGCACATTTGGCTCTGTTGTATGCTTTCTTTGTATATCACAAATATGATATGTTAATTCATTAGGATATCATCAGTTAAAGAGTTACTAAATAAAATATGCTGCTATGCAGTGATCTTAAACTACCACAGGGTGGTAGAAGATGCTCTTTCTACAATATTTATCTAATTCCCAGAATAACTGTTTTGCTATACTTTTATGGCATTCAATTCCTTTTCAGAAATGATATTATTTTTACTTTTCAGCAAGTTAGAATAAAATTTCAGAGGAAATATTACAATATAAGATATACAATGTTTAAAAAATATTCTCATTTAACTAGAAAGAACAATATCCATATATTAGTTGTATTTACCTGCTTACAAGTTTTCCTTGTTTATCCAAAATAACAATTTATTTTAAATGATTAATGCACAGAACGAAAAACTGCAACATATGCTGTGATATCATCTAAAGGATTATTTCAAATAAAATTGTGAAACCATACTTATAGAGTTAGAATAATACATAAATTACTTAAAAGCTGCTTTCTTATTTTCCATGTGTAAAAAATAAGGTAAATATATGGAAAACAAAAGTTAAGTGACAAATCCAACTTATGAAATAATAATAATGTATGTATATGCAGTAACCCAAATACTCTTGCATTCATAGCTTAAATACACAGAGAAATCAGGTTAATGACAAAGAGTTACAATGGTTTCCTTATTTACTATTTCTCATATGTTCATAAAAGAATAATAAAATTATTGACATAGCTCTATACAATTAAACATTTGATTGTGAAAATATTTTCTGAATTTATAATTCAACCACCTCATAGTTCACTTTGGTAACAGTCAGGAGTAAAATTATTTACAAAGATGTGATTGCCATATAAATATCTATCTGAATATTTATCTTTGGAAAACAATTATTTTCATTTTGTTTACTGTATTCCCATAAACTACCTTGATCATACCATGCACATAATTTTCTTTTCACATGTTGTGATATGTACTGTGTTTCTACAATAGAAAACTCATGTTGATATCAAACATTTATTAAATATTCTTTATTGCTATTATTTGAGAAGGTAATAGCCCCTATAGTCTTATCTTGGGAGGTTGTGGAACTATAGGAGATAGGGTTAGCCTGAAATAAAAGGCCACTGTGGACAAATTCTTAGGGATATATTTTCTGTGGCTATTTTCTTTCTGGTCTTTTGCTTCTGTCCTTACATGATGTCAAATGAGCTGCCGCACGTCAAGCCTTCCCTGTCATTGTTTAGTGAGTCCTCTGAAATGTGGAGATAAAATTATTTCTATCATGTTGTATAAGACATAAATAAATTTTATTTGCTTATATTAATATTCATATATGAACATGTAAGTGTATAGACATACACACAGTAAATTCAAAAACTGACATTTGGGTATCAAGTATTAAATATCTCTCACTATAGAAGTAGGATACCAAAGATTGGCCAGAATATATGTAGGATGACCATGGATGGACTCTAAAGACGGTGATGAGAATGTGTAGGGCAGGCGAATGTAAATTCAATGACAAAAGGTCTGAGACTATATATAACCAAAGGTGTGATACAAAAAGATGCATTGAGATTTTTGTAAAATATAAGTGTTTATACTGATTGAGATGAAGAACTGGGATTCTAATTTGTTAAAATTAATTAAACTGTACCTTTGAAATAGTTGCTTTTATTATATAAATTATACCTTGATAAAATACATTTGGTAAGTAGTAAATATTTCAATTGCTAAGATTTTGAGTTACTTTTAATATATTTATATATTTGTTAATTTCCAATGATATATGCATTCCTTAACAATTGAATTTAGAAATATGTAATCTACTGACTGAATTCTTATCTTTAGTTTTTTTTCTTTCTAAGTTATTGACCCTTTTTATTTTAGTGTATGTGTCTTCTGTGAATTTGTATATGGTGTTCCCTAAGGATGCCAGAGGGAATCAGATGCCCCAAAATCTAGAGCAAAGATGGTTGTGGGGTTCTGATGTGGTTAAAATGACCTGAACCCAGGTTGTCTGCAAAAGCAGTAATCATTCTTAACTACTCAGCAATCTGCTTAGCCTATTAGATTTTTGCATTTAAAAAAGACAACTTGAGGGCTGGAGAGATGGCCTAGCTGTTAAGAGTGCCGACTCCTCTTGCAGAGAACCCAAGTTCGATCCCCAGCACCCACCTGGCAGATGAAAACAGTCCTTAACTCCAGTTCCAGGAGAACCCGACGCCCTCTTCTGACCTCCGTGGCATTGCACTACACGAGTGCACAAACCTGCATGCAGACAGTACATTCATACACATATGAAAATAAATAAAATTTGAAAAAAGACAACTTGAAATATCATATTGATGGTAGAGACAGTTGACATTGGTGTGAAAAGAATAAAAAATATACAAGTTTTTTTTTCTTACAATGGATCTCAGTGTCTTGTAAATTTAATTTTTAAAAATATATTCTAAAAAGTATAGGAAGAAGAACATTAAATGTAGCTTGTCAGATCATGTTCCCTACCCTCTTTGGGCTTTATCCAAACATTCTACTTTCCCAACTTAAACACTAATGTTTCACTCGCTCTGTGGCTACACAGAGATTTGTAACATCCGATTAGTCAGCCCAAAGAGAAAAGGACAGAATGATCATTTATTCCTTGCGGTAGATGGAAACACTATCATTAGCTGCATTATTGATGCCACCTCTACTAACTTAGCACTTAACTTTAGTAAGAGGGAAACGATTCAACTCTCCATGGGCCTTCATGCTTTTTATTTTCCCAAAAGTTCAAATACTAATTACAAGGGATATTTGTGCATTTTAAATATATTATCTTCATTTTTTTATTAATTTTATTTATTTCTGTATGTGTATGAATGCACTGTCTGCATGCAGGTCTGTGCACCCGTGTCGTGCAATGCCGCGGAGGTCAGAAGAGGGTGTCGGATTCCCCTGGAACTGGAGTTCTCCTGGAATTGGAGTTTCTCGGCCGCCATGTGGGTGCTGGGGATCGAACCCGGGTCCTCTGCAAGAGCGGTCGGAGCTCTTAACCGCTAGGCCATCTCTCCAGCCCTATCTTCTTGTTTTTTTTTTATAACTTAGTTCAACCCAGTATCTTCCTGAATATAATTACTGAAGCTAAATATCATAATCATCATATACTACTATATACACATAGTAATCCATCCTGTGGTAGAGCATAAATGAACTATTTCCTATTTCTTAAGCAAATACATATAAGCACATTTCAAAATACATATGAGTCCAACTTTGGCAGGGATATATGTATACATATATATATTTTTTTTTTCTCAGTAGTTGTATGAAGAAAAATTTGAGCTCAGCGTGTGCTACACACAAAAGGACTAACAGAAAATAAGTGACTACAAACTCAAACAAAACAAAAAAAAAATAGTGCAAAAACGAATACAGAAACATATGTTGAATAAATTTTGTACAAGTACTTACTTATTTAGTAACAAGAAAATGAATGCCTATGCAAGTGCAAACTTATTGTTTCAATTACTTTCCTGTTTAAATAATAAAGTACTGAATTAAGATAATTAATAACTATAAATGATATATTATTTATTATTGAAATATCACCAAAACTTTAGTTATCAATTTTCTAATGTCTCCCTTGTTCGCTTGAGACACTATTGAAAATTAATTAAATCATTTTCTTTATTAACAAAGAAATATTATATTAGTTATGCTGAGAAGTCTACATAATTTGAGTATTTTTTAAATAACCTGAAATTTTTCATTTGCAAGAAAATTTTACACAATAAAATAGTAAAAATACCTTCTGGATGAGTATATTATTTTCATTGAAATGATAATTCATATTTCACTATATGAACAAAAATATTGGTAATAGAGGATAGATGCTAGCTAGATGACAGATAGATGATAGGTAGATATGAAGCTGATAAGAGGATAAATAGATTATAGATTAATAGTTTATATGTGCATAAATTATATATAAACCCGAATGTTCTGATCAGAAAATAAAATGTACAGGGTCAAAACTACATGAATTATTCTGTTTGTGAGCAATGCCTTTAGTAACAAAATGTAAAACAAAGTAATCAAAGGAAAACTCCCTCCATCCTTCACCTAAATGTTGTTGAAATCCAGCGGCCTGTTACTAGTAAAAGTTCAGGCATATAAAATCACAAAATACATAAAGGGCTATTCCTACATGTATACACCTCTAAGATTGAAAATATGCACCCCCACAGTTCTATTTTCCTTGATATGTAAATTGAAAGGCAGAGTAGAATATGGTTATAGTGATTCTTAGCAAGAAATGTCAAGTTTTGATATTTTGTCTAGCATTTTACTAAAACTTGAAAGCTAAACATGAACCATAATAAAATATTTCTAATATGGTCATCACTGAATGCTAACCACTCAGGATTAACTTTTGCTAGATGTCATCTGGTGATCAGTCAGTTCCAACACAAAAGAAAGGAGGAAGATCTGTATCATTTAGTCTATATTCCCAGAATTCTTGAAAACACATTAATTAGTTAATTAATTAATTAGGGTGTCACATTAACATATGAGACTTTTGGGGTCGAGAGATATATCATCAGTTAAGGATACTGGCTTTGCAGAAGAACCAGGTTCCCCGCACCAAATAGTAAATTACTGTCCATATCTCCAGGTTTAGGGGATTCAGCACCCTCTTCTGGCTTTTATTGGGCATTGCATGACATGGGTCATGCCGCTGTTGCATTTAAAATAAAATAAAGCAAATATGGGTCTCCCTGAGTCAAGCAAGACTCCACCGTCAGCACCAGATACACCTCACCTGCCTGGAAATACTGTGCAACAGAGGCAGCCATGTGCCTGTATATCCCAAATCTAATTGGCTATTGGCTCTCCCCTTGGAGAAATAACCCATGGCTGATGCCACAAGCTTACATCCTCTACAGGTTAGATGTTATAAGCCACAGTAAGACCCTGTCATATTTAACAGGGGGGAAAATTGTAATTCATGGATTAACATATCCAAACATGTATCTATGCTAAAGTAACCTACCATAACTATTAGTGCTGCTTAAATACCTATATATCTAATTGCTTGTTCTTCATTAGTAGGATCGAAAGGTTATTCCTGGACAAACTGTCAGCCCATGAAAGGAAACAGCCAGAATTGACCAGAGTCCAAGTCAACAGCTCCAGAGAGAGTGGACTGTTTTACCTCTCATCCACCTGTGCCCCTTTTCTAAGCCTAGGGAACAACCTGCGGAAGAGGGGGCGTGGTAGAATGTAAGGGCTACGATTGGGGTGAATGGTGAAACTACAGCAATGTAGTCTGGACACTCATTTGATCAACTTGATTGAACAAACAACCTGTCACCCCCCACTGGATGGTGGGGCTGTAGGTGTTTGGGCACAACAGCCTGCAGATAGGTTTTGCATGAAGGATGCTTGTACTCATGGATTATCACTTATAGCTAAAAATGAAAAAAAAAAATCTGAGAGAAAGATGCAGGACAGTTATGGCAGAATGCATGATCTGGGATGGGGTGGGGGTGGGGGGGAGGGAAAGGGAAATAAGCCTGAACTGAATTGGAAAAAAATGTATGAAATGCACAAAGCATCAATAAAAATTAATTAAAAAAAAATAAAATAAAATAAAATAAACAGCCGGTGTTGTGGTGCACGCCTTTAATCCTAGCACTTGGGAGGCAGACACAGGAGGATCATTTTTAGTTCAAGGCCAGCCTGGTCTACAGAATGAGTTCCAGAACAGCTGGGGCTACAGGGACACCCTGTCTTGAAAAGACCAAAATAAATAAATAAATAAATAAATAAATAAATAAATAAATAAATGTCAAACTATGGCTTTATAAAACATTGGAAATATGAAATCAGTTCTCACTAGTATTTGCCACCTGTATCCTAAGTCATTTTTCCTGTAATGTGAAAGTTTTATTACCAGAAGCTATAGTTACACAAGATATATTTCAGAGAAGAAAGTAAAACATATACTACACACAAGAACAAGCATCAGTTTCTGTAATATAATAAGTAAGGTAAGCTGAGTATCTAATATAGTAGCACAAAACAGAGTTATTGATTAATGGAACAGATCTGATGGCCAAGCTAAAAGCCTATAGTACTAAGGATACTTGATTTTTTAAAATATAACTTTATATTCTATGAGTGTTTTGTCTCCACCTATGTAAATACACTCTATAAGCAGAGTTTCTTTATAGTCCAGTAGAGGGTGTTCAGTCCTCTGGAGCTGCAGTTAGGGATACTTCCTGGCTGCAGTGTAGATGCTAGCAAACAAATCCAAGTCATGTAAAGGGAAGTCATTCAGTGTGCTTAATTGCTGAGCCATCTTTACAGCTATACCACTTGATTATTTAATGGTTTATTTTTTTTTTTTTTGCATTTCATACTATAATTTTAATCACATTAGACACCCTCCTCCATCTGCACCTAATTTTTGACAGAGGTAGAAATCACACATTGCAGAAAAGATATCATTTTCAAACAACTCTGCTGGTCAAACTGAAAATTTAAACATAGAATACTAAAACTAGATCCTTATCACCCACTCTGCACAAAACTCAAATGCAAATGAATTAAGTACTTCAGTATAAAACCTGGTACCTTAATTTGAAAGGGGAGAAATTAGGGAATATTCATCAACTTATAGGTGCAGGAAAAAGTTTTTTTTTTTTTTTCCTTAGGGCCCTAATAATGGAAGTGTTAAGACTAACAAATGACAATTCATATCTCATGAAAGTCAAGCTATTGTAAGGCAAAGAAACCATCCCTTCTAGTAGATACAGAGATGACAGAATGAGAAAAGCTCTTTACCAGCTCTACCTATGAGAGAGGTTATTAGTTCAAATATACAAAATAGAAAGAAAGAACTAAACAGCAGATTATTGCCCTGCACACCTTTTTCCCAGGACTTTAGAGGCAAAGGGAGGTGGATCTCTATGAGATCTAGGCCATCTTGGTCTACATCATAAATTCCAGGCCAGCCTTTGTCTATAGGGAGGACATGTCATAAAAAAGATAAAAAAAAAAAAAAGAAAAAGATTAAGCACTGAGAAAATAACCCAGTTTAACCAACAACTGGAGAAGTAAAATATTCCTGGCACTGTTTTTGTGTTTTGTTTGTTTGTTTGCTTGTCTGTTTGTTTGTTTGCTCTTTACTAACTAGTATGTGACTTCTGAGTGTGACTTTTTTCAAATTATAATGTAAATTTAAGTACTCTAATTATTCATGCATGTTTCTTAGGAATACTTTTTCAATTGTCTGTAGTTTTATTTTTTTTCCTCCAACCTATTCTTATAATCTAATTTTTATCACAAACTCCATTTAACCATTCAATTCCATTTTCCCCCTTTATTCCCACTGCATTCCACCTACCTTCCCCTGAAAGAGCCCCCACCATGACCCCTTAATGATTTCCTGACCTCTGTGCTTATTGTAAACAAAACAAACACATCATAGGCTATTGCCATTACTATTGATTTCCCTCCAGAACTGGATGGTATGACCTTGCCTCTGAGAACACTATAGTTGCATCACAAAACCTGAAGAAATCAGGCTGGTAATAGCGTGAAATATTCATCCATACTAGCTAGTTTTTATAGTGCTAAAGGAGTCAATGGATTTTACAGGAGGAGAAAATTAATCACCAGTCTTACCTCACAATGAACCTAGTGAGCTACCAAACTGAAAAACCTGAAAAGATAGGCCCACTGTTGCAATATTGGCACACATATGATAGTAACCAACTTATTTATGATCAGATGTAAGGTCAACTTAGCAAGATGGAACTTTACAAGTTTGGAGCACATTTATCAAAGCCAAGAACATGCTCCATAGAGCATGTATAAGACCTGTAGCAAGACAGGTCTTAGTCTATAGAGCATAATAGTCTAGTATTTTTCTGCTAAATTTACAAACTATAATTTAACTCATTATTTATCTTTTTTAAGTTATTTTTTTTATTTTATTTATTTCTGTATGTATATCAATGTACTGTCTGCATGCAGGTCTGCGCACCCGTGTCGTGCATGCCGCGGAGGTCAAAAGAGGGTGACGAATTCCCATGGAACTGGAGTTCTCCTGGAATTGGAGTTTCAGACGGTTCTCGGCCGCCATGTGGGTGCTGGGGATCGAACCCAGGTCCTCTGTAAAAGCGGTCGGCACCCTTAACCGCTAGGCAATCTCTCCAGCCCCATTATCTATCTTTATATACATGGATTAGATGATCTCTCAACCCTCATTAGAGAACCTTGAATTTTGAATTTGATTGAGATTAACAGAGACAAATATTTGGCCAAGGAATAGAGAATAAGACTGAACAGTGCTGTTCCCTACATGGGACATTTGTAACACACTCTCTCCTCCCAAGGTCCAGGGATCCCAGGCAGAAAAATTGCAACAGCTAGATGTGGTGGAGGAATCAATACAAGAAACAGCTTTCCAGCATCAGTGCAAAGAGTAAGAGAATAAAAAATGAAACCCTAAATGAGACACCTATATGATATCCTGACTTCTCAGCCATCATTGTAGAAGAGGTGTTAGAACAAATGCAAGAGGTGCTGGATGACTAATAGGAAATGATGTTTTCCAGACACAAAAGACCAGATATGTATGAACTTACCCATTGTGACAGCACATACAAACCCCATGAAAGCTCAAGACAGACAAACTTCCAGCATGCACGGAGGAATTGGGCATGAAGCCCTACACCATTTTGAGGCTCTATTGACAATTTATATTTTCTTTTTTATTTTTTAAATTTATTTATTTATTTATTTATTATTTTTTGTGTGTATGAGTATACTGTCTACATGTAGGTTGGTGCACCTGTGTCATGTAATGTCGTGGAGGTCAGAAGAGGGCTTCGGATTCCCCTGGAACTGGAGTTAAAGACGGTTCTTAGCCGCCATGTGGGTGCTGGGAATTGAACCCTGGACCTCTGAAAGAGAAGTCAGTGCCCTCAACCATTGAGCCATCTCTCCAGCCCCAACAATTTATATTTTCTAGGAGAAGTATAGTCAGTTTGCTTAAGGGTGTGCCTCCTCATAGAATGAGCATACTCCATTGGTTGGTCACACAGTGAAAACTACGTGGGAAGCACATTTTTTTTTAATGTACACAAATTTGGGACGTTTGGGAAAGAGGGCTGGATGTGGGAGGAGCCAAGGAAGAGGTGAATATGATAAACACATATGTATTGTATAAAATTCTCAGAAATTGGGGCTGGAGAGATGGCTCAGCGGTTAAGAGCACCAACTGTTCTTGCAGAGGACCCAGGTTCGATTTCCAGCACCCACATGGCAGGTAAGAACCGTCTTTAACTCCAGTTCCAAGGGAATCCAACGCCCTCTTCTGACCTCCCCGGCACTGCATCACACGGGTGCACCAACCTACGTGCAGACAGTACATTCATGCACATAAAAATAATTTTAAAAAATTAAAAAATCTCACAAAATAATACAGTGGTAGAGAAATGCTTCATGCAACTATACATAGATTTCACAGCAAAGCTTGGTTTAGAAAAAATATAGTAATTATTTCGTGGATATCTATGACCAATATAAATCTGTTTTTGTGGTATTGTTTTCAAACATTACTCTATTTATACAAGTTATCTGTACTATTACATGACAAAGGTTGTTAATATATACATTGCTAAGTTTCAGGAAGCATCTCTAAGGAGTAGTGTAAAGGGTGAAATAAGGAAAGGAGCACCAAAATGTCTTCTGGGGATTGCATAGATATCACATTCATTAACTTACAACACCCATGGTCACTTTAACAAAATCTACACAAGGTCCAGGCAGCCAACATTTCAGTACAGATATGGTAGATGGCCTCGAAACTCATCCTGTATTAAGGAAATATTGCTTATGGTTTGTTGCATGAGCAAGGTGGAATATTTTTGAGGATTTAACCAGTTATGCTTTCCTTAAAATAATTCCTGAAAGAAATAAATGTCATAAACAAAGTAGCACATCAGATTCACACCTAAGGAATAATATAAACATAATCTGATTATGCTTAGTATCATTTCAAGGAATAAAGGAAACCCAATAGGAACTGTAAGTTGCTCTTCCCTTCCTTCCCTTCCCTTCTTTCAGTTATTCTTTATGATAATTTTATTTATTGTTTTAAAATGGGCCAAGGGCATCCATGTTTTGACAACTTACATGTACTTGTCTTGATTCATTTAGTGATGGGTAATCTATGCTGGATAAAATGCTTGCAAGTAAAATCAAGCCCTCTTCCTGCTTAAAATTGTTTTTGAGATGTACATTCTCTTTTAAATCAAATATCTGTACTGCATTAATTTCAAGCTTTATTCACACTCATTCATCTTTCTCCCTAGCTTATTACCCTGGATTTAAAATGAAGCAAGGCTATTGTATTCTCTGCAGGACATCACAAAGACAAGAATGGGTATAACTGAAAATTCCATTCATGAATATTTTTTCTCTGTAGATTGTGAGGTTAAAGAGGAAATTTGAATTCAATCATTAGAATGATATATGTCTCTTCTGTGAATGAACAATGGCACAAGAGACTTAGCAGTCATGATCTAGTAGTTCTAGAATTAAGACTTTCTGTCTTGGTCTTAGTTTTGTTTATAATTTGTAGAATGACAGTTTTCTACTCCCTTAATATGCAATTAAGAGGAAATTACAAACTCGTTTTTCCTCAATATTAGAAAATTAAAGGAATTAAAAATCATGAAAACTAATATATTGACATCTAGTTTAATGGCTTTCCTTTTATTAGTTATTTTTTTAATGTGTATTCTAATTACTTTGGTTAATCTCATCTCTAGCATAGTGGAAAATAAAATAATGATTTCCTTTAAACACTCTTTTTAAAAATCACATAATGTTATATGTTCAATAATTTTATAAGAGACTTGAATTCTTCGTTTTTCTGTTTCCTTTTATTAAACAATATCTAAAGTAAATATTTTATTTAAAATGCATGCTCATTGTGTTTTGTAGATGTCTTAAGCCTTAATTTTATTTAGTCCCCCCTTCACTGTCTATAAACCCCATACCACTTTTCCTTCATTTTGTCATATATGTTCAAGTTTATAAAGTCAAGTTTGGGTAGCCAAATGTCCCTCAGTGTGAGATAATCCACTGAAGCCTGATCATTCTTTTTTTTTATCATAATTTTTTTATTTTTTATTTTTAAGGAATTCTACAATATAATGACACAGTTGTTTGCAGATAACATTAATGTTACTCAGTATGTCATACAATTAGGTAAATGGTGCATTTTTCAAGTATCTATTTCCAAATTTTGAACAACCCAAGGTTCCCATAGTCCAGTTGGAGAAGCTTGTATGCACAGGCATGTTGATCAGTTAGGAGTCCAGACTATATTCCTGTAGTCTCACGATTCGCCCCTATCTCTCTGCAGCCCTTACAATCTACCATGCTTCCTCCTCCGAAGTTTGCTCCCTGGGCTTTGGGAAAGGGGCACAAGTGGGTGAGAATAAAACAGTCTAATTTCTTTGGAGTTGTCATTTTGGACTCCAGTCTGTTCAGGTTGTTTCCCTTCATGGGTTGACAGCTTTTCCAGAGATACCCTTTTTAGTCATACTAACAAAGCACAAGCTATTGGATGTACAGGCATTTAAGCAGGACCAATTATTATGGCAAGCTAAGCTGTGAGCATAGACACAGATGCTTGGATGGTATGCTAATCCGCAAACTGTGGTTTCTCTATAAAGGGTGACAAGTTCTTATTGTGGCTTATAACATCTCCTAACCACTAGAGGACATAAGCCTGTGACATCCGCTGTGAGTTATTCTTCCAAGGAGAGAGCTAATAGCCAAATAGATTTGGATATATATATATATACACACACACACATACTTGGCTGCCACTGTTGCACAGTATCTCCAGGCTGTTGAAGTGTAGCTGATATTGACGGAGGACTCTTGCTTGTCTCAAGGAGACCAATATTTTGCTGAATTGCTTTAGTGGCCTTTGGTAACGCTCTCTGGCATTTCAGAGGCCAGATGTACGCTAGCAAGTGGCGTCTCATAACATTTTTCATGCTCACACCAGGTCTTCGACAACAGGGACTTACTGCCTTTCTCCTTGAATATATCCCACTTATAGAAACCTGATCATTCTATCAACTGTCACTCCCTAAAAGAAGATCAACTCTCCCTGTTCCAGCAGGGATCAACTGCTAAATCATTCCTTGGAAAAGTTGTGGCCTCCTGTTCCTTTCCCTAGTTCTATCATCTTTTTGTCTGGTTGAGATGGATATGGCTTTTGTATGCTGTCACCATTGCTGTAAAGTCATATAAGCAAGGTCCCAGGAGCCTGTAAGTCACTGTTTCCTTATGGTCATGGACAACCTCCCCTGGCTCCTCTATTTTTTCCTTCCACTATTATGCAGTGGTCCCCGAACTATGTTTGATATAGGCAATCTGTCCAGAGACAACACTCTACAGTGTCTTTTTGCTCTACACTATGGCTAGTTGTGGCCTTTTGTGCTCTTCACTGTTGCATGAGAAATATTCACTGAAAAGAATCGAGAGATGAGTTAGTATTCTCTCTATCCCATGTTCCACTATGTTCTGTGAGCCTTGGTAGAGGTTCCATTGTAGATTTGTCACTTAGAGTTGAGGGTATCACAGATATGTATTCTCTCTGTGTGACTAATTGTGGAAATATTTAATTGTCTCCATCTGTTCCAAACATATTTTTTGATGAGTGGAGATGACATACATGTCTGTACTTATAAGGATCCACCATATATAGCATATAGTAAGAAATTAGTTTTTCAAAAAAAAAAAAGAAATTAGTTTTCCTGGGAATATGACACATTTCAGATGATCCATTATCTCTCCAGCAATGTTTATCTGCCTTTGTTTACAGTGCCACACAGTTCCCTCCCTCTGAGAAGGCTGTAACTTAAATTAGGTAACTGTTGATTGCTTCCAAGATAAAAGTGCCACTACTACACAAATATAGATTTCAGAGCTTAGGTTTAAAAGTGGGAGTTGGGGGACTGGAGAGATGGCCTAGCAGTTAAGAGCGCCGACCGCTCTTACAGAGGACCCGGGTTCGGTCCCCAGCACCCACATGGCGGCCGAGAACCGTCTGAAACTCCAATTCCAGGAGAACTCCAGTTCCAGGGGAATCTGACACCCACTTCTGACCTCCGCGGCATTGCACGACACGGGTGCACAGACTTGCATGCAGACAGTACATTCATACACATACAGAAATAAATAAAAATTAATAAAATAAAAAAATAAATAAAAGTGGGAGTTGGATCATTGATTGATTTTCTCTCTTAGAAGCTTACATAGTGTCTTCCAAACAGAGAGTAAGGTCATTTCTAGCTCCATTGCTCCAAGTTGCTTCCAATTTGTCCTGTCTTCAACAATAGGAATATATCATAAAGTTCTGTGACATAATCAAGTTGTGGTAGTAGGTGGTGTAATTTTGGGAATCTTTCGGACTACCTCACCAACAACTCAAAGGACGATTTCTCCTATCTGTGATCTGTTTCTTATTATATGGCCTTCAGCTATACACATGAATAAATGTACAAATACTGTAGCTGTATATTTCAGTCATCTTTTGAGCTAATACATTTCTCTCTGGTTTTATACACCAACTAAGCATCATTTATCTCTTTTCTCTCTCCCTGTCTAACCCTCCAACTTCCCTCACAAATTAAAGTAACCACATTTTTCCTATTTTCCCTTGGTAACGTCTGTCTCTGATAATTCTTCTCTCCCAAGCTCCTTCTTTCCCTTTACCTTCATGGTTTCTTTACATGTCTTTTACATGCTGCCATTGCATAGCACATGTTGATCTTGAATTTTATTTAAAGCCCATGCTGAACAAGTACTTAAGTTCCTTCTGCCATAGTCTGCTGAGTACTTGAGTTAAATGTGAATGTCACCATGCTAATTTAAAACATAAAATGTTAGTAAAAGGAAGTGAATTCTTCCACTAGATTCTAGTGGAATCATCACATGGAGTCCATCATACATACATACCATTAACATTTGGACAAATTAGAGTCTTTCACAAGCAACTACTGCACACCTTCCTGTCACTTTCAATTGAATTGCCATATACTGCAGGAGTGCAGAAACATGTCATCATATTTCTGCACTCCTAATTATGTGGGAATTTATTCATTCATAAATACACTGGTATTCCTTCTGTTTTATCATCCTTTAATGTACATTTTAGACATATACATGTTAAGGGAATACAAGTTTATACATTAAGATAAAAATTAAAGGCTCTATTTTCTGGATTAGAATTAACACTCAAATATTGTTTAAAAGAGTGCTTTGCAATTGCAAAAATATTCTTTATCACACCACTTTATAAGTGCAATAGATGCAAATTCATGTTTATTAGTTGACTTTTCTGTACTGACTTTTTGTGATTATCATATAACATAGTTTGATGGTACTGTTCGCGGATCATCGTGATAAAGGAAGTAGAAAGACTGTAAAAGTCAGAGGCAGTGGATGACCACAGTCTTCCAGATAGCTGGGTAGTTTACTAGTATGAGCTCACAACAATGGTGACAGCATGCATACACCCTATGCAAGTTCAAACCAGAGAGAATTCCAGAAAATACATGAGGAAGTTTGTAAGAAATTCCAACTGAGCCCAAGGTAAATTTTGGCAATTGATGGCTGTTGTGAGGGAGGACAGTGACTTACAGGATTAGGATCCTTGATGGGCCCAGTGGAGGATACACACTAAAGGGCATTTGCAGAAACAAATCAGAAGCTTATCTGTATTTTTAAGTAGTTTACTGTAGCATGGGCTATTCTTGAAAGAACTCACCTTGGATCTGAGATCTGAGACCAGCTGAAGCGCAGGAAGCTCTCTTCGCAATAGCAAGGAGCTGGAGCCGGCCCATGTGCCCCTCGGCTGATAAGTGGATGGAGAGGATGTGGTCCATCTACACGATGGAGTTCTGTGCAGCAGTGAAGAGGGATGACATCATGGGCTTTGCGGGAAGTCGGCTGGAGCTGGAGGAAGACGGCTGGAGCTGGAGGACGTCGTGCTGAGTTAGGTGGCACAGTCCCAGAGGAGCAGACGACAAATGGTGTCCCTCATCTGTGGATGTTAGTACCGATTACCTAGTTGTAATTATTTCTTGTGCATTGCCCCTTGAGCTTTTGTCCAAAGCAGTTGGGAGTGATGCATATTGGAAACAACAACAACAACAACAACAACAACAACGGAGGGGACTGCATCGAGGAACTGACTGAAACAGTGAACTTCTGCTCAAAACAGTCAACTCCACATGGAGAATATTGAGAAAGACTGAGAAACAGATGGAAAGCATGTTTGGCAGAATGCATGAGCTCTGGTGGGGGTGACACGGGTCTGGATTCGATTAAATATATATAAATTTAAAAAGTCACATTAAAAAAAAAAAAAAGAAAACCACACAAAGTTTGGTTTCTGCAACATGGCACTTCCAAAACTGTCAAATGTCCACTAATGTGACAAATAAAGATTTTCAATTTACGAGGCCATGGAAAAAAAAAAAAAAAGAACTCACCTTATACAGATGCCTTCTTCCCAAATCTGATATTGCCCCCATTGTTCAAGTCATCATAAACAAGCTAAATTGTTTATGCTTTTTTAGAAGGAAGGGGTGAAGAGAGTCAGATTTACCTTCCATCCAACCAACTGGTCTGAGTTTTACATGGGGAGGGACTAGGGGTGTAAAGAGAGGATGCCTGGTAGAAGCTTCTGCCTTCCTCATCTTGGGCAGCCTCCTAGAGGTGACAAGATTCCTGCTGTAATGTACAATTTGCTATATGGACTACAAAGGGGAGCCACCCTCTTCCACACATCTATGAGTAACTGCCTCATTCACTGCATGGTTTGAAAGTGTAAGTAAACTCGGTAGGATTTTCTACAATGTGGTTTAGGGAATTTGTACCTTGTTTTGTCTTTGGGACCAAGGGAAGAGGGGACTGGGTGCATACCTGGCTCTAAGAAGAATTTTAGCAGCCTGTATTTTAATTTGATTAAAGATCTTTTAAAATAATATTCTGTTCGCCTCATTACAAAAATTTTGTTTTAAATTTTATGATCTCTACATAACTTCTACCTAGAATATCGATAAATGTTATTTTATTTATACTGTATTTACTTATTCACTATGTGTGTGATGTGTAAACATTCATATCACTGCAACAGTATGGCTGTCAGCAGATGACTTGCTGTAGTTAATTCTCTCATTCCTCCATGTAGATACCAGGAATCAAACTCAGGTTCTCAGCTTTGCTTTACATTCAGTGAAATCTTGCCAGTTCCCTATTAATGTTTTAACGTTTTGTATCAAAATCAATACTTTTGTTTATTTAAATTGTTGCTAAAAGAAAAATATAATTCATTAAAAAATGTCAAACACTCCTTGATTTGGCAGAAACTGCAAGTTCGTGAGATAAAGAGACTTATATTTCCTTACTCTAACACTTCAACCTAGGCTAACTTGCTTCTTTTATAGATTTACTTTATTTGTAATTATATGTGTATATGTATCAGGGGAGGGGAGGTGTGTACCTGAGTGCAAATACCTGTGGAAGCTAGAAGAGGAAGTCACATGACCTGGGGCTCAATTACAGGTGGTTGTGAGCTTCTCAGTGTAAATTTATTTTAAACAAGTCTATATTCAACTAGTGCTGAAGTGTCAACTTCTATATTTCATACACTGTGATATTTTCTGTATTGATGAATAAAATGTATTAATATTTAGATAAACTTGTCTTGAATCTGCAAGTATCTAAATTTTTATTTGACCTTTAATCATGTTATTATTGTAAGAAAAATGTTGATTATGTGGATGCCTAGCCTATGGTTCCTTTATTTAATGATCCCCAAAGGGCTCATGGCATATCTCCTGAAAATATCCCCTAATAATTTAATAACTAAATGTTGGCAAAATTTATACAGTATTGTTTTTACAACTATAGCACTGTTAGAAAACTGAAGGAATGTATTTTTCTTATAGTGCACTTTTTAATCATGGCATTCTAGCCTTAACAACATCTCTTAATCCTTGCCTTATTGTCAGTCTGTCTAAAAGTTGTTCAGGTTTAGACTGGCACAGCAAAACTCCCTAACATTCCTTTGGTTTCACCCACTACAAGTATTCCCTTATAGTACCATATTTGCTTTTTCATACAAGTTGATGTACTAATTAAAAAAAATTAGTAAAATACTTTTTTGTATATTAAACATAATAAATTAACTATTCTAACATCAGTTCAATGAAATTTTCATATTTTGACATGTATTTAACTCTTTTATTCTGTACTAAGCTGACATTAAGTCAGAGGGATAGCAAAAAATTATTTGTTCTGATTCCCAACTACAAAATAAGATGTATGAAAAATATTGTAGGAAACTATCCTCTACCAGGGCAAGAGAAAGTAAAAATAACCAAATTTATTATTCTTCTCACTAAAACCAAGAACTCCAAGGGAAATGAATAAATGACTTCTCAAGCAGCGATTCTTGAGATATAAGAAAGAAACAAATTGGTGTCTATACTTCATTGACTTATGCTCATTTTTCCAAATTTATGTCCCTCTGCAATCTTTGTTTGTGATCTTTCTATAAAATATGTTTTTCACAGATGCAATCAAGTTATATCACTTAAGATTATTTTGAATTGGGGTGAACTCTTATGCAGTGATCAGTGTTATTATCAAAAGAGAATAATTTGGAAAGAATACCTTTATCAAGAACACAGATTTGCAGAGTGATAGTACCTAAAATATGAAACATTAAAAATGATGGGCATCTGGGGACACTGACTTGACTCTACAAGCCTCAACACAAATGATAGAATCCATGAAACCTGTTTTGGGCTATGGGAGGGTGCCAGTGGGGAAGGGATTATGACGATGCTCAGATGATCTGTATGAAATACACAAAAATTCAATAAACGTTTACAAAATAGAAAAATGCTAGCAATCAGAAGATTTGCTGAAGAACAAGAGGATACTTTTCTGGATGGTTTGGAAAAAGTACCACTTTATTCAAATTTTCATTTAAATATCTAGCTTCTAGAACAGTGAATTAGCAAATTTATTTTTTTTTTCAAACCATTCCAGTTTGTAATAGTTGGCTAAAGAATCAATGGAAGTTAGTCCACTCCTTAAGTTTTTTTTTTTTTTTTCCAGTGAAAAGCCAGAAGAGAATTTTTAGGGGTGGTGGTGCATGCCTTTAATCGCACCATTTGGGAGGCAGAGGGAGGTGGATCTCCGTGAGTTCAAGGTCAGCCTGGTCTACAAAGTGAGTTCCAGGGCAGCTGGGGCTGACGGAAGACCCTGTCTCAAAAAGAAAAAGAAAAAAAAAAATGAGAATGGGAGAATCTCATGGAATTTGACACTCTCTGCATGGTGTCAATGAGGTTTAAGGGTGTCAAAAGTTGGGAAACTCCATTAATCTCTTGATGTCCCACCTGCTTGATATTGAAGTACTGATCAGCATATATGGGTATAAAGGGCATTCAAATGGAAAGGATCTGATCCCAGATGCCACACACTGTCAGGACAGGTTAAATCTTGACTTCAGAATATATTGCTTCAGAAGTCATAAAATATGGAATAAAACCCAGAAACTTCAATGAGTGGATGTATAAATTTTCTGAATATTAGCCAGTAAATACTTTGGTAAAACACAAAATAAAGCTTTGTTTCTCAAAACTAGTCTCAATATACCAAGAATGAGAACAAAAAATAAAATCTGAGATGCTAAGAGGATATACCACAGTGGTTGAGACCTTGCTTAGCTTGTGCTTAGCCTATTAATCAAAACCTGCAGGTTGATCTGCAGGTTTTGATTAATAGATCAAACTCAGGATTTACACACACACACACACACACACACACACACACGCACACACACACACACACACACACACACACACATGCACAAACAAGAAGAATTGAACCAGATGTATGAAGATTAATATAATTAATACACCTGCTTTTGGTGGTAAAAAACTTTCATTATTATTAAATAAAAGTACATATCATTGAATTTATTTGTGCTATATGCATTTTTTTCTTGTCCCTTACCTCCTATTATTCATTACTCTAGATTCTTTTCATTCTACTTTCATGTCATACATACATACATGATGTATGTACAAACATGTATGTACTTATGTAAAACCTAAAAAGCAAACTAAAGAGAACCATTTGATATTTGTTCTTCTGGAACTCCCCTAAGTCACTTTATATTTTTATCTCCAAAGTTATCAATTTTTTTACAAATGACATAACTTCATTAGTCTTCATGGTTGAAAATTATTCTTACAGTATGTACATACATCACATTTGCATTACCATATATTTGCTTGTTTGATATCTTGCTGGGCTTCATAACTTACATATGAGGAATAGTGCTGCAATAGCATTGGTGAATATCTCAGTGACATTTTGACTTGGATAAATTTTGCTAAAATCTCAGATCACATAGTTGTATTATATTGTAGATGTAATTTTACTTTTAGAGAAAACTTCATAGTACACTGACTTAAATTGTGTCTGAATTAGTTTACATTTACATAGCAGTATACACATTTTCATTTTCACTTTGCCTATAGTCTCATCAGCATTAATTATTTGTTTTTCTTAATAGCTTTCATTCTGAGGAGGGTAGGATGGCATGGCAATCTAATTTTAATTTTCATTTATGTGATAACTAATAAAGTTAAATACTTTTACTACGTATTTTGAAGACTCCTTGTTAATTTCATCAGTCAATTTATTGACAGGGTTGTTTAATTTCTAGTATTTTAGATTCTATCAGTTCTTGGAATATATTAGCTATTTATCTTGTCAGTTTAATGTTGGAAAAGACTTTCTCCCATTCCAGATGCTGTCTGTTCATTTGAGAAACTGCCTTTTAAGCTTCCTGAGTTCATATTTGTTGATTTCTCACAGAAGTTCCTCAGTAATATGAGGTTTATTCAGAAACTCCCTGCTATTTACTGGTTGTATAATAACTATAAATCTTAACTCTTTCCTGAACGTTTTGACTAGATCTTAAAATTTTCTGTCAGAAGCCTTAGTTTCTGAGGTGCAGGAAATTCTAAGCAAATAAGGATAATTTAGCCTGATATTTCCTATTTGTGTGTTTATTTCCTTCTATTTTCTTAGTTTCTATCTCAAGTCATTGCGTTGCATAAAATTGTGGACAGTGAAAAGGCTTGATTTTCCCTCAGTTTAGTTTAAATATTTTGAGCTATATAAATAGGTGTTATAGGTTTCTCATATACAGCCCTTTTATGTTTAGATACATGTTCCTTTCATTAACCATATGTTGAGCTTTTATAATGAAAGCATGTTAAGTTTCCTTCAAAATCATTTTCTACATTTTTAAGAAGATCATATGATTCCATTCCTTCTGTGCATTCATGTTATCTGTTACATTTTTATTTGCATGTCTTGAACCATCTCTGAATCCAGGAAAAGAGTCAATTTTATCATGTGCATAATCTAATTTAAAAAGGTTCTAGCATCAGCATTAAACCATATAGAATCTTGAAAGTAATCAGCATCAGCATTAAACTGTAGAGAATCTTGAAAGCAATCATTTCTGCTCCTAATAAAACTGATCAATCTGAAAATAAAGTGTTCATACCAAAGACCTGATGTTACAGTGGAACCTGCAATGACAAAATCCATAGAAGTAAAAGAATCTTGAGATTCACAGCTGAGATATGCTAAGAAGAGCAGAATTATTTGGAGCCAGAAAATGAAAAGTGCAATGAATCAGTATTTATGATGAATTGCCAGAATTTCCCTAAATTAATTCTGGAGTCAGAAACCTTTGGTAGAGTTCTCACAGTTATTAAAATTTTACTCTTGGAAAGAGCATCTGAGAATAAAAAAGTCTTAGATATGCTACAGGAAATTGTGATGAAATATGCTTTTTGTGTTCTTTCTAGCAAAAGCTTTATCAGTAGAAAAATGGTGGATAGCTGATTTTATTCCACTTGGAGGAAGCACACTTTTTTCAGTTTTGGACCTGTGGAGAATTCCTCTTATCTAAGTAAGAGAAAAATGTTGAGAAACACTCCTGAACATTACATCTCAGGGACACTAAAAGACTAAGATTTAATCATCAGATTACAGAATACTTCCTCCCACATGTACCTTACCAACAGAGAGACAGTGCTCGAGTATAATAATAGTGGTTTACCAGAGAAAGAACTGCAATTCTCAGAGGTGTACTTAAGGAAGCCCAGAATCGATAGGGGAGATTAAAACAAGGACACTAGAGACAACCTGAAGCCTCTGGCACCCACAGACACAGCAGACTTAACATCTCTAGTCAGACTGATATGAAACCTCCTAGCAAAACAATGGTTACCTCAGATTTATCACTCATTTTTAACAAGTAATCACAAGACAGTTATAAGGACACACACACACACACACACACACACACACACACACACACATGAAAAAGTAAAAAAGGGAACAAAAAAGAGGATCAGAAGATAATTCTTATATGGCAGGTGTAAAACAAAGAATTTAAAATTTGAATAGTATTTTAGAAGTTTAATGAACAGGTAGATAATGTGTGGAAACAGATGGGTAATGAAAGCAGAGATGAAAACTTCAGGGATGTATCAAAGAATGTTAGTGCCTCAGGTGAAGAATGCCTTTGATAAAGACTACCAGCAGATAGAGCACAGCTGAGGAAAGAACCAGTGTGTTCTGCAACAAGCCTATATGTCTAGAAGCCAGTCAACAGGTTGAACACATCAAATACAAACTTGGAAAATATGTAAAATATCACAGTTCAGAGACATAAAAGTAAATACAGTGCTTCAAGCTGCAAAATACTGAAGGGAACTGAAAACAAGTTATATAATGTGGATGAAAAATTTACAAAGCATTGGATGGCATAGACATTGACACAGAAAATCTCTGAAATACAAAGCACAGGCATAACCAAAATGCAATATTTGGCATTAATTTAATTGTAAACTTTTGTAGGACAGAGCAGAGGAAATTAAACCTATTTTAAGACATAATAAGCCAAACAACTCGAAATTGAAAAAAAAAATGCGTAGACCCAAATTTTAAAAACTCGATGAAATTTAAAATTCAGCAAACAGCTGGGAAAATGAGCAGGAGGCTCCAACCATAACTGAAGACATATTGGCAGCTGGGTAAGGGAGAGTAGACATTCCTTAATTGAGTGACTCTAAATCGACTAGACTCCAGTGTACGAACACACCTTGAGGGGTATGTGGGTACACAAACTTTATGCCCTAGTCTGAAAATATGAAATCCTATGGGAGGAGCTTTGTAGAGGTGCAGATGAGGGAGGGGATATAAATAGGATTAAGATATATTATGTGAAATGGCCAGTTATACAATAAAATACACATTGTAAAACATCAGTGAAACCCAATAACCAGAGGCCATGTTAAAACTCTACAAAAAATGTCACTGTGAAAATACTTTAAACCTGCCATTGAAAAAGATATCTTAAATTTAATTGGAGGTAGTAACATAGTAAACTAGATGTAGAAATATAAAATTGAAATCATGATTGAATTTAAACAACAGCATAGGATAAAAAGTATTGCTGTTTGTGTACAACTTGAGTGTCCAGTGGATGTGGTGGATAATATCTTTAATCCCAGGCAGATCTCTGTGAGTTCTAGGCCAGCTGGCGCTACAGGGAGATCCTGCTCAAAATAATAATATTAATAACAGATGTCCTGTGATGTAAAATGATTTACTTAATAAATAATTTTATTATTTATTAATAATAAATAGTTTTAAAACTAGTTACTATTACAAATATTTTACTCAGCAACAAAATACTTTACTGCTGAATGAATGTGATCTGGAAGTTCCTTGTGCAGAATGTTTGAAATACTATCCTTATCTTTACTGATCATAATTTATATCTTGGGCAAACACATTTTGTTATCCTGTAAAAAAAAGTAGTGGAAGAAAAGTTTTAAATATAAAGAGACAAAATTAATCCATATTCTATTTGTATGCAGTGCATATATAAATATATATATTAATTTAAATGAAGTAATGAACCATTGATATTGAAAGATCTAAGCAAAATCCATTATTAATTCAGCTTTAAAAATACATCAGGCATGGGGCTGGAGAGATGGCCTAGCGGTTAAGAGCGCTGACCGCTCTTATAGAGGACCCGGGTTCGATCCCCAGCACCCACATGACGGCCGAGAACCGTCTCCAATTCCAGGAGAACTCCAGTTCCAGGGGAATCCGAGACCCTCTTCTGACCTCCGCGGCATTGCACGACACGGGTGCACAGACTTGCATGCAGACAGTACATTCATACACATACAGAAATAATTTAAAAAAAATTAAAAAAAAAAAACTTCAGGCACAAGGCAGGTGACATATGCTGAAATCAGGTATACCAGTAATAGCAAGCATATAGAATGTTAATAATGAATAACATATTTTGTAACATTATAATTATCATTGGAAATAGTTATAATTATATATTTCAGAATTTACAACCAATAACATAAAAACTGGCGGCAATAAAATAATATTTGTTCAAGTTTACTCTATAGAATAGCTTATTTAACCAAAAAAATTCTCAGAATCCCTGATAATTTGAAATGTTACTTTAAGCTTACAGAGATCTTAAAAAAAACAAAACAGTGCTAAAAATATGTTTCACAAAATGCGGGAGAGTGGAAAAAGAAAGTAGACAAGAATAGGAGTGGGAAATAGATAATTCTGAGATCTGGATTTATGAATATTTGGATTTCTAAAAAGCAGACTCTATTAGTTGCAAGAAAAACAAAGAGGAACATGACAAATTTTAGGTCCACTTAGTATAAGAATGTCTAGTTAGAACCGTTTACTTTCAAATGTCTTTATTTCATTTTCCTATACCATGGAGTAAAACTTAATATATCTCATATTCATTATCTATTGAGTTTCATTTACTTTTTTCCAATTCATAGATATCATGAAAAGAGCAGCAGCATACATGGCTGTGCAAGTATCTGTGTAGGATGCCTACTTTACATATATGCTAAGAAATAAAATTACTGGATCATGTGGCAAATGAATTATTTTATTTATTTATTTATTTATTTATTTTTATTTTTTTATGTGTATGAGTGTACTGTCTGCATGTAGGTTGGTGCACCCATGTAGTGCAATGCTGTGAAGGTCAGAAGAGTACGTCAGATTCCCCTGGAACTGAAGTTAAAGGCGATTCTTAGTGGTGTGGGTGCTGCGAATCAAACCCAGGTCTTCTGCAAGAGCAGTTTTGGCTCCTAACCACTGAGCCATCTCGCCAGCCCAGTTTTAGTTTTTTAATGAGTGTTCCATACTGATTTCCCCAAGCTTAAACGAGGTTACCATCACACCAGCATTGGTTGAATGTTCCTTGTTCCCTGCATCCTCACCAGCATTTGGTTTCGTTTGTTTTCCTGAACTTTGCTATTCTGGCAGAGGTTAGATAAATCAGAATTATTTTGATTTACATTTCTCTATTTTTAAGGACATTAAACACTTAAAAGTTCATCTTAGCCATTTTAATTATTTTTGAGAGTTCTCTATTCAGATTCACAGTCGTTTTTAACTCTCAATTGTTTTCTTGTTTCTTTTTATGAGATCTTTATATATTATTGAATTTTTTCTGTGTTAGATATATAGCTGTGAATATTTTCTCCATCTCTGTTGGCTTACAGTTCCCTCAATTGTTTGTTTCTTTCGCAATACGGAAACACTTTAGTTTAATGAGATCTATTTTTTTCTGTTGACTTTAATTCCCGAGTTACTGATTTCTGATTTATACACACTATCTTGCACCTATATATTATACTGTACTGCCTAAGTTTTCTTCTAAGAATTCAAGCCTTTCATGTTCAATCTTGAAGTATTTGATCAATTTGGAGTTGCCTTTTCACAGGGTGTTAAGTATAGGTCTATTTTTATTTTTTCTGCATTTAGATCTCCATGTTTTGTAGCAGATTATGTTTAATGTGCTATCCTTTCCACAGGGTTTGTTCTTGATAACTTTCCCAGTTCTCAGGGGGTGTAGTTACATGCACTCATATTCAGATTTTCTATTTTATTACTTTGATCTACACATGTGTTTGTGTATCAATACCATACTTTTCTTATGCATATAGCTATATGTAATACACATTGAGGTCTGCTAGGATAATGTGCCCAACATTGCTCTTTGTTCTCAGGGTTGAATTGGTTGCCTGGGGTCTTTTGTGTTTCTAGAGATTTTGGGATAGATTTTTCATTTTTGGTGAAGAATATCACAGAGATTTTGATTGGATTGCAAATGTATTGTTGATTAACATCTTTTAAGAGAATAATATTTTCTGCTCTTTTCAAGGTTAAGCCTTTCGCAGTAATCTTTCAACTCAGCAAAGCATGTGGTTTATGTTCTTTCTCATTGGTTGATCTTAGCTCCTTTTCCTTAGATAATAGTATGTAAGCTGCTGTAACTGTAGGAGTCAGGGAATTTGAAAAGAACCTTGGTGGTGAAGGACAAGAAGGAGCTACAGAAAAGGAGGGGGAGAAGGTAGTGTGAGACCTGGGCTACCAAGGGGAAATGGGGAGGTTATTTAATTTTTGAGTGACAGTAGGAGTGTGAGATGAGGTAAAAAATTGCACAAACTTTGTGAAAAACCAGAGGGAAATATGTTTGCTCAAAGTGCTATAGAAAATACAAATAAAATAAATATATGATTGCATGTGTATTGTTGAAAGTTATATAACAAACATCCACAGTGCCAGGGTAGAGAAACCTGCCTTCATGTTTTTCAGGGTAGTTCAAGAGGGAACGAAAATAATCTAGGCAATTGCCACAGGCCTTGATCACCTTCCAAATTTTGAAGCTAAAAGCCTACTGCTGAAGATAGAATATACTTCAGACATAGGATCTGTAGCAATTTGACCAGGAAATGACTTGGGATCCTCCTCCTTGAAGATTAGTTCTTAACCTTTCAGATAAGTCTATACAGGCTGCAAATTGAGAAAACAAATCAATGGTTCTATACTATTCTAAGGCCTATTAAATAACAATGAGTGGCCCGACAAGACAAACTATTGCTATTGATGAAGTAGTAGCAGCCCTCTCCCCCCTTAGGAGTAATAAATAGCTTTAATTGGATTGTTACAGTAATTTGTAGGGAAATTATGTGTGGTACTGTAAACAGCCAAATACGTATGGCTAGAAAGTTCATAGATCCTAGAGAAAACCCTAATTTGTCACATTCCTAGACTTAAGCACATTCTTGCTGTATTCTAAATATGCATCCCCATATTTGGAGACAAGTGTACCTCTCAAAACTCATCAAATAAGACAAATCCAAAGTCATATTATGTCTAAATATGTGTTAACAGCTTAAAGTAAAGAAAGGGCTTACTTCACTTAAAAAGTTTACACGATGTGGGGCTGAAGAGATGGCCTAGCGGTTAAGAACACCGACCACTCTTACAGAGGACCGGGGTTTGATCCCCACACCCACATGGCGGCCGAGAACCGTCTGAAACTCCAATTCCAGGAGAACTCCAGTTCCAGGGGAATCCGACACCCTCTTCTGACCTCCAAGGCATTGCACGACACGGGTGCAGAAACCTGCATGCAGACAGTACATTGATACACATATAGAAAAAAAAAGTTTACACGATGTGATGCTGGTAAGGGATTATCCT
The DNA here is from genome assembly GCA_009823505.1 of Rhizomys pruinosus. Taxonomy (NCBI): domain Eukaryota; kingdom Metazoa; phylum Chordata; class Mammalia; order Rodentia; family Spalacidae; genus Rhizomys; species Rhizomys pruinosus. Next base: position 40,369 of record VZQC01005395.1, read on the forward strand.
TACAAAAGAGTAATGACAAACATGATTTTGGAGTAGGCGATGCCCATGGTCAAAATTCTAGAGAATACTTGCCTAACACTTCATTTCTCTTATTATCCAAACTTGATCTTACTTTACTCAATTTGTGTATTTTAAGACCTGTCTTCTTTCTTGAATGTCCAATTCTTGTCTTATTCGACTCCACTATACAGTGTTGCTGAGGCATACTAAGTGTCTCCAAACTCTGGAAATTTGTTATAGTTATTTATGAAGGACTTTAATATGACAAAAACATTATTCATACCTAAATATAATGCTGTTGCATTAACATAATCTCCACAATGAACATGTATAACAACCTAATCACAGCTTCATAACTGATAAAACCTCTTACATCATTCAATAGGTGAATTGAGACTGCCTATTCCTTTTCACATACTTATGTTTTCACTCACTTGTTTGGTCAAAATTGTATTGTACCTTTCTTCTTAGAAATTAAATTCATTGTTTGGTTAATCAATTTTCATTGCATAATTGGTACACAGAATTAAAATAATTATTATGCATATATTTGGAGATCCCTTCAAATACAACATTTTAAGAAATTTTGAATTATGAAGTCATATTGTTTTCCTCTATTGCTTAGTTTTGGCTCTGTATCCCTTGTCAACAAATAAATTATATCAAAGTTATTGAATGAAGTCAGGGTAAGTCACACATTTAGCTGGTTATTCTTGGGAGATAGTTTGATAAGTAATAAGTTAATTTTGTTTTTACTCATCTGAAGCCATACAGGAAAATTTTATTATTTTAGCTCAGTTGTGAGAAAATTTAACTTCAATGTGACTGAACAATGATTTAACATCTAAAGATATAACTGAGTGTTAAAATCAATGCTTAACAAATGCACAAGACACACCATTCAATTTCATTCACCAAAAATGTAAAGAAATAAAAACATGATTCTACTGTTTCTACAGTTTTATAGTGGAGATAGTATGGGTATAAATATGGATTTATCTCTTAAAGACACAGTTACAAATAACTTAGATGCTATATTTAAAACAACAAGTTTTAAAAACGATTAAAACATCCATTGCACATTAATTAGGGTGTCTCAATGGTTAAATGATCTTCAGGCTCGCATGAGAACCTGAATTTGAATCCAAGGAGATACATGTAGCTAAGTATTATAGCATGTATCTGCAGTTCTAGAACTATTATGTTGATAAGGGAGATATTTGAGGGTAACCTTTTAACTGTTGAAAAACTTGACTGGTGTATATTGTACAATGGTAATCAGCAAAAAGACCATGTCTCAAATAATGTGAAAGTTGTCCCCTAATATATACAAAAAACACAGTGCTGTTAGATACACACAGACAAGCCCATCAAAATATAATATATACACATTTATCATATAGACAAACACAGAGAAAAAGTAAATATGATTCAAAAAATATCATTAGCAAATAAACTATTAGTTTTCCTATGTGTATATCAAAACATGATTTTTATTAAAGATCATGTAATTATTTTTTACAATGGTTAATCAATTTAGACTTTGTAAGAAATATTGGTGTATCTAATCTTATGCATGCTGACACAATTACTTCAATTTCAAACTATTAACTGCCTTGCTGTCTGGAAAATGCCCTTCTTTGTAGTCATCCAACCCCCTCTAGACACATTCCCACCACAGAGGTAGTTTGGTTGGAGCCCCAAACGTAGCTGAACAAACATTAGTAGCTATCATGTGGAAGAGGGAGAGTCAGTTGCTCTTTGAGGAATATGAAGCTTGATAGGTTCACTAGTATCCAGGGAATGGACCCACAGCTAAGATCATTTGGGGACACAATTTAGATAGGCCTTATACAAACCATAGAGAACATGAAATCAGTTAGGGATTATAAGCAGGATGTAGAGGAGATGGGGAGTCTGAATATGAGTGAAATACATTGTATGAGATTCTCATAATATCATTAAAATATTTCTAAAAGTAAGTAAAAAATAAGAAAGATATCAGTATCAGTTAAACATGACTCTGAGGCATGTATATCCATTTAAAATCCAGGATCATATAACAGATTTACAACATTACATAATATAGTATTTTAACAAGTATAAGTATAAAGATATCTTAATTAAGATTTTCATCATATATATTTTTTAATTTTTTAATTTATTTTCATATTTGTATGAATGTACTGTCTGCATGTAGGTTGGTGCACCCATGATGTGCAATGCCACGGAGGTCAGAAGAGGGTGTCAGATTCCCCTGGAACTGGAGTCAAAGACGGTTCTCAGCCGCCATGTGGGTGTTGTGGATTGAACCTGGGTCCTCTGCAAGAGCAGTCGGTGCTCTTAACCGCTAGGCTATCTCTCCAGCACCCATCATATATATTTTTAAAATGACTTCTTCCAAATCAGAGATAATTTACAATATATAATTGAGCGGCCTGTATTTAGTATCCCATTTTGAAAGTTTCAAAAATATTGTTTTGTGTAATATCTGCAAAAATTCCGTTCACCATTAGTAATCTTGGAATTAACTTTTTCTAGAGTTCTTAGATTACTGTAATCTAGTGTTTGAATGATATACTTTATTTTAGGGTAATGTCATTTGATTACTTGGCAGGTTGGTTGTTTTTTGAGACAGAGACTATCTATATGAACTTTAAACTTGGGTTTCAAATTTTAGGTCTTCCTGGATCTCCCTAGAGTAGAAACTAAAATACATCCCACCATAAAGGGCTTTAAAAGAATTTTCTTTTAATTTTATTCAAATAGGTAGTTCAGAGACATTGTACATATAAAGTATCTTATTTAATTGGTAATACTTAAAATACTTAAAATATAAGAAGTTACAATTGATACATTTTTAGTTTTCATTTTAGTTCAACATGCATATGCAATTCAAACAAATCACGAATTTAATATTAAACTTTAAGATATGTAATTAATTGTGTGATTTCTTATTTATTAAAAAATTGTTTTAAACCAGCTATGTAAGTCAAGCTTTCAGGAGCAGAAGAAAGGGGATCACCTTAATTTCAAGCCCAAATTGAACTCAAAATAAATTATACTAAAGGCAGAGCTATATGGTAAGACTCTTGACTATAAACAGTATATAACATATACATAGTATTTTTCTTATTATTTAAATTCATAGAAGCACATTTAGGAAATCCTATCAGATTGTATGTGTAATGTAATTTTAAAATTAAACATTTTTTTTTACTGCAAATGAATTAATTTTTCTCTTGTCTTTTGACATAATTATGCATTATTAAAATCCTCTTAGATTACTGCATGTGATATAAAAATCTCTATAAAAATAAAGAATGGACATTTGGGTTGGTTCCAGCTTTTTGCTATTGTGAACAGAGCTGTAATAAATACAGCTGTGCATGTATTTCTGCAGTAAGATGAGTCTTGTGGGTATATACCCAGGAGTGGTATGACTGTTTCAAATGGCAAGCTCATTTTGAGTCTTCCAAGGGTTCTCCACACTGCTTTCCATAGTGGCTGTACAAGTTTACATTCCCACCAGCAATGGATGAGTTTTCCCCTTTCCCCACAACCTCTCCAGCACTTGATATCATTTGTTTTCTTGATCTTGGCCAGTCTTATCGGAGTGAGATGATATATTAGACTGGTCTTAATTTGCATTTCCCTAATTATTAGTGATTTTGAACAGTCTTTAAGATGTTTCTCAGCCATCTCTAATTCCTCCTCTGTGAAGTCTCTATTCAGTTCTTTGCTCTATCTTTTGAGTGACTCATTTGTTTTCTTTCTTCTTTGTTTTTTTGAGTAGCTTGTATACTCTTGAAATTAATGCTTTGTCAGATGTATCTGCAGTGAAGATTTCCTCCCACTCTATGGGTTTAATCTTCACATCCTTTATTGTTTCTTTTGATGTACAAAGGCTTTTGAGTTTAATGAGGTCCCACTTGTCAATTGTCCATCTTATTTCTTGTGCAGCTGCTGTCTGATTTAGGAAGTCTTTTCCTACGCCTATGTCTTGTAGTCTGCTGCCAAATTTCTCTTCTATCACCTCCAGAGTTTTGGGTTTCACGTTGAGGTCTTTGATCCATCTGGAATTGACTTTTGTACAGGACAAGAGGTAGGGGTTTAATTTCATTCTTCTACAGGTGGTAATCCAGTTTTGCCAACACCACTTACTGAAGATGCTGTCTTTCCTCCATTGTGTCTTCTTGGCCCCCTTGTCAAATATGAGGTGGCTGAAATTGTATGAGCTCAGGTTTGGATCTTCAGTTTTATTCCATTGGTCAACTGGTCTGTTTTTGTGCCAGTACCAGGCTGTTTTTATGACTATAGCCCTGTAGTATAGTTTGATGTCTGGTATAGCGATCCCCCCTGTATTGCTCTTTTCACTCAGGGTTGCTTTGGCTATTCGGGGTCTTTTGTTTTTCCAAATGAAATTGAGGATTTTTTTTCCAAGCCTGTGAAGAAGCTCTTGGGGATTTTGATTGGGATTGCATTAAATCTGTACACGAGTTTGGGTAGAATGGACATTTTTACTATATTTATTTTCCCAATCCATGAGCATGGGAGGTTTGTCCATCTTCTGATGTCTTCCTCAATTTCCTTCTTCAGGGGTTTAAAATTTTTGTTGTAGAGATCCTTGGTGTCTTTGGTTAGTTTTTTTCCTAGGTATTTTATTGTTTTTGAGGCTATTGTGAGTGGGAAGTTATCCTTGTAAAAAACTATGCAATTCCAATCTTAAAACTAACTACAGGACATGATTTGTATGTTCCAACAGGTCAAAATGTCACCAACTTAATGGCTGAGAAAGAAAAGATACAGCTTTTCATTGTGTGGGATGCACCAGCAAGTGCCAGCAGAAAGGTTGGCCCATCTGAACATTGAAAGGAAAAAAAGCCTCAGACTGCTACAGACATCAAACCGTTCTGTGGATCCTACTTGGAACAACTATGTATAATGAATTGTAATGAAACTTACCTTTTAGGTGCAGGAAAGTTCTAATACAAGAGACTTTCTTACCTCCTCTCCATAGAACAAGGAGAAATATGATAATGATGAGATGGTTCTCTAACTGTAAATTGGAGCCAACTGTTATAGAGGTAATCTCTTATAAAACTGGTAAAACTGCCTTCTTTAATTGACTAATAGACATAGGAACTGTGAAAAGGATTATTCTCTATTCAGAACCAAATATATTAAAGTTTCCTTAAGCTATGCACTTAAGCAAAATGTATTAATACAGGAGAGCTCCAATATCAGCAATGTACTATTCTACCAAGGAGATGTTGGCCAGGGGATCCAATCCCTCCCAAAAGGTAAAGGCTTCTTTCCTGTAAACTGGGATACCTGCAAGAAGAGAGGTGATAAGGCCCTGCTGTCGGAGACCTGATGTAAGCATGGGAAAGATTTATTGAGACCACACTTGCAAGTGTACAGTTGGTCTCTGGAATACTAGAGTGTGTTACCAAAGGCCACTAAACCAATAAAGCAAATATAGGTCTCCTTGAGTCAAGCAAAACTCCTCCGTCAGCACCAGCTACACCTCAGCTGCCTGGAAATACTGTGCAGCAGTGGCAGCCATATGCCTGTATATCCCAAATCTAATTGGCTATTAGCTCTCTCCTTGGAGGAATAACCCATGGCAGATGCCACAAGCTTACATCCTCTAGTTGTTAGGAGATGTTATAAGCCACAGTAAGACCCTGTCATATTTTACAGAAAAATACATAATTCATGGATTATCATACCATCCAAACATCTGTGTCTATACCAAAGTAACCTACCATAACAATTATTTCTGTTTAAATCTCTATATATCTAATTGCTTGTGCTTCATCAGTAGGATTGAAAGGTTATTCCTGGACAAACTGTCAGCCCATGAAAGGAAAGAACCAGAATTGACCAGAGTCAAAAACAACAGCTCCAGAGAGAGTAGACTGTTTTGCTTCTCATCCACCTGTGCCCCTTTTCTAAGCCTAGGGAACAATCTGCAGAAGAGGAGGCATGGTAGAATGTAAGGGCTGCGATTGGGGTGAATGGTGAAATTACAGCAATGTAGTCTGGACACTTATTTGATCAACTTGATTGAACATACAAGCCCCCCCACCCACAGCTGGATGGTGGGAGCCTTGGGCTGTGTGGGTTTGGGCACAACTGCTTGCAAGTTGGTTTTACATGAAGGATGCTTGTACTCATAAATTATTACTTAGTGTTAAAAAATGAGAAAAAAATAAAGTAGTAATAGGAAAAAAAATAAAGAATGGAAAGCCAGGTGTGGTGGTGCACACCTTTAATCCTAGCACTCAGGAGGCAGAGGCAGGCAAATCTCTTGAGTTCAAGGCCAGTTGGGGCTATAGGCAGACCCTGTCTCAAAAAAAAAAAATAATGGAGCGAGACTATAAAAAAAAAAATCTTTGCATACCTGAAGATTTAGTGCAGTAGAGAATGAGTTTAGGGGCTGGAGAGATGGCCTAGGGGTTGGGAGCACCGACCGCTCTTGCAGAGGAACCGGGTTCGATCCCCAGCAACCACATGGCAGCTGAGAGCCGTCTAAGACTCCAATTCCAGGAGAGCTCCAGTTCCAGCGGAATCCGACACCCTCTTCTGACCTCCATGGCATTGCAAAACACGGGTGCACAAACCTGCATGCAGACAGTACATTCATACACATACAGAAATAAATAAAATTTAAAAAAAGAAAAATATATAAAATAAGAAAATGAGTTTAAAAAATAGAGCAGATACCATGTTAAGATTACTCATGTTTACCACACATACAAGTGTACAGATGGCCTCTGGAACACCAGAGAGTGTTACCAAAGGCCACTAAACCAATAAAGCAAATGTGGGTCTCCTTGAGTCAAGCAAGACTCCTCCATCAGCACCAGCTACATCTCACCTGCCTGGAAATACTGTGCAGCAGAGGCAGCCATATGCCTGTATATCCCAAATCTAATTGGCTATTGGCTCTCTCCTTGGAGGAATAACCCATGGCTGATGCCACAAGCTTACATCCTCTACAGGTTAAGAGATGTCATAAGCCACAGTAAGACCCTGTCATATTTAACAGGAAAAAATGTAATTCATGGATCAACATATCATCTAAACATATGTGTCTATACCAAAGTAATCTACCATAACTATTAATGCTGTTTAAATACCTATATATCTAACTGCTTGTGCTTCATTAGTAGGATCGAAAGGTTATTCCTGGACAAACTGTCATCCCATGAAAGGAAACAGCCAGAATTGACCAGAGTCCAAGACAACAGCTCCAGAGAGAGTGGACTGTTTTGCTTCTCATCCACCTGTGCCCCTTTTCTAAGACTAGGGAATAATCTGCGGAAGAGGGGGTGCGGTAGAATGTAAGCGCTGCGATTGGGGTGAATGGTGAAACTACAGCAATGTAGTCTGGACACTCATTTGATCAACCTGATTGAACATAAAACCCCTCACCCCCTGCTGGAAGGTGGGGCTGTGGGGGTTTGAGCACAACAGCCTGCAAATTGGTTTTACATGAAGGATGCTTGTACTCATGGATTATCACTTAAAGCTAAAAAATGAAAAAAAAAGAAAAAAAATGAAAAAAAAAACTATACAGGACAGTTATGGCAGAATGCATGATCTGGGTTGGGGTGGGGGTGGGGGGGGAAGGGAAAGGGAAATATGCCTGAAATGAATTGGATAATGATGTATGAAATGCACAAAGCATCAATAAAAAATGTTAAAAAAAAAGATTATTCATGTTTACTCCACAGAAAGCAGGTGTCTGTATTTAGTATGCATTCCTAATATTATGGATGTATTATGATGTAGTATGGTGGCAATATAACTTTTTTAATCAGACCATTAAAGAGTAAATTGATGTCTGAGGGGATGGAAAGATATCTCAGCATTTCAGAGCACTGGCAGGTGTTGCTGAGGAACTGTCCTAGGTATTCAGCACTCACATTGCAGTTAACAACTATTTATATGACAAGATACAGTGGATCCAATGCCTTTTTTTTTTTCTTTTTTTTACCTATACAGGAATTGCACAGATGGGGGCTTTTATATACATACAGATGAAAGACTCAAACACATAAAATTAAAAGAAGTGCATAAAAGACAACAAACTGGTCATCATGGTTCATGATCTCATCACTTAGGAAGCAGAGATAGGCAGATCTTTGTCAGCTCCAACCCTGCTTGGTCAACATAGCAAGTTCCAGCCTTCCCCCAAAACAAACAACAAAAACAACCAAAAACCAACTGCTGAAGACTGATTTATGCTGGGTGAGGAAGGCCATGCCTTACTTAAGATTTCTAGATATGCTGACGAGACTCCCATGGATTAATTTACAAAGAATGTGATCTAAGCTCAAAAGCTTGACTGGATTGGACTTAACTTGGATGTTATAATGCATGAGTTCTGAGGGGCAGCTGGGACATTGGATGGGGAGGCTACATTTAATTAGGAAGCTTTGTATAAAATGTACAAATGCTCAATGAAAGTACATACTTTTTATTATTTAAAATATTAAAATGGGTGGCCAGGCATGGTGGTGCATGCCTTTAATTCTAGCACTCTGTAGGCAGAGACAGGATCTCTGTGAGTTCAAGTCCAGCCTAGTCTATAGAGTGAGTAAGGCTACAGGAAGACACTGTCTCAAAAAGAACAAAAAAATTAAAATATGTAAAATAGATTAATTTTCCTCTGAAAACTCTTGTGAAAAATAATTGAGTCTATGAGTTAAAATTCCAATCCTTAAAAGACAGTCTAGACCTTGTAGAGATGGTTTAGTAGGCATGCACATGTAAACTTGCAGAAAATCTCAATTAGGTTTCCAGCGCCCAAGTTATGCAACATTCAACTGCCTGTAACTTTGTGTTGGTGGCTATCTGATGCAACTGACCTACCAGATCACCTGTATTCCCCTGCACATAAACACACACACACACACACACACACACACACACACACCCCACAAACCACAGCATTATAAATAAATTTAACATCAATTTTAAAAGATAACAAATTAAGTTACAACATTTTATTGATTCTTGTGAAATTTCATGCAATGTACTTTGGTCATATTCAGAATCCCTACATATCTCCTCTCATTCCCTTCCTCCAATCTTATTTTGCTTTGTGTTCTATGTAATTTTTTTGCAAGACATGTGAAATGTGACTCGTGCTCCCCACAGGCTATTGGGTATACTATTGATGCAAATACATTTAAGATGAACCAATAGTAGGCCATGAGTCTAGAATGTTTCTCTTCCTTATGGAAGCATGATGTCAAGTTCTAGGACAAGAACTCAACTTCAAGAGAAGAGAACACTTGTGACACCATGTATTAATGGTCTCCAATATAATATAGAAAAAAAGCAAGAGCGGGATTTACTAAGAGGTTTGAATGGAAAAAGTTCTACCCTCACTTTACTTTAAGACTTACAGCTCCTCAGATTGTGAATCAATAAATGCCTGCTTTGTTAAGCCATCCATTTGACATAACAACATTATGATATCCATGGAGGATTGTTTCTAGGACCATACAAACAACATTATCCATTTACTCCCAAGTCCTTTTTACAAAATATCACACAAAGCATTTACATAGAGAATATCCACTTACTCTTGTGTCAATTAAAATTTATTTCTCAGACTGGAAATTCATATGTGTATATATTTATGTATATGTATTAACATATTGATATTATAAATGAAATTAAGAAAATGTCCTAGGCTATGTATATGTGAGTATAAACACACACCAACTCTGCCCCCAGAATTTTCCCCAACTCTGTTTTATTAGAAGGGTTTATTTTGTCTCACAGATCAATGTTAGAGTTTATCATGGTGCAGAAATCCTGTACCAGGAGTTTGAAGAGCGGTTTCATCTCACTTTCTCTTTTTCCTAAATCTGTAGCCTTATTCATATAAATAACACTCTGAAAAAATGTTCATGGAAATACTTCCATTCAAAATAGTCTCAAATATATTTGAGGACAAAACTAACCCAATACATTAAGTACTTATTCATTGAAAACATTAAATATTTAAGAAAGAGATTTGAGACAGGATAAGGAAATGGAAAGTCTTCTTATATATTTTTAAAATCAATTATAGTGAAAATGACCATCCTACCAAAAGCAATTTACAGATTCAATGAAATCCCAGTCAAAATCTCCAAGAAACTCTTCACATAACCAGGAGAAAAAATGTACCTGAATATTCATGTGGAAACTAAAAATCCCTGGATAGCCAAAGCAATCCTGAGCACACAGAGGAATGCCAAGGCTCAATCTTTATTACAGAGTTGGATTCTTAAATCCAACACGGTAGTGATACAAAAATAGGCTTGTAGATCAGTAAAATAGAAAAGGCACAAACATGAGTGTACACAATTACAAGTGCAACCACCACTTGATATTTGACCAAGGTGCCAAAATCACACATTGTAGCAAAGACAGGATCTTAAACAAATGTTGGGAACAAAATTAGATCTCAATGTTTAGAAAAATGATGTAAGACCGACATCTTTCACCCTACACAAAATTCAACTCCAAAAGGTCAAAGAATACATTCACAAATGGGAGTCTGTAGGAAGCTTCTCTTGCTACGAGCATGTACAGTGCAGTTCTGCTAAGGGAAGTGACCTATGGCCACTGTAAAGAACTGCCCCCCTCCCCCCTTGCAGATGTCAGTTGGTTACTTTTGTAACTCTACCTGAGAAGTACTTCTAAATCAGGCCCTTAGCCTCAAAAATAGAACATTTCCTATCTGGTCATGGTTGACCACCTGCCCAAAGACTGCTGATCCCTGGACAGGAATTTCAGGCCGATGGCTGATAGCCTGTCTTCAACTTACACCCACTCACAATTCACATCACAGCTGGTGACCTGATACGTCTCTGTCCAGTCCTTTGGTACCATCCAACCTGATTCTAGGTTAGCTGGGTGGTGGTCTCTGATAGACCTCTATCCAACCCACCTGCTTCAAAGGAAAAAAAAATGACAATCATACATAATGTATAAAATATTTGTTTTTTAAAAAGACAGAGAAAGATGTAAATGTTTTAGGATAGGGCATGTTGCACCTTCTTATGGGAGAGGGGATCATTTTGTTAATCTTTTTTTAGTTTAAGACTACAGAGTTTTATCATGCTTGCATACAAAGTGATAGAAGAAAGTTTAGACTCACTAGCCAAGTGTTGATTATTCTTTCCCGACATGTGTCCCCCATTGTCCTGGCATGAATTCTGTGTCATCTACCCATAGGGGGAAATAGCAAGCAGTTGGCTTTTTTTATTGAGAATTTGCACAACTCATACAATGGTTCCCATTCAAACATAGTCTCCACCCATGCCCCAAGCACCCATCAGAACTAATGTGTTAAAATATCCAAGATAAGACCTATCCAATCAAGTTCCCAAACTAAGATGTCCTTCTGAGCAAATAGATCTGCTGGAGCCTAATTAGCATAGCTAGGAATCCTAGGTAAGGAATATTCTTCCTCTCTCAACAGTACTCAGTCTCTTGTGGTTCTCAGTCCAGAGTCAGTCCCCCACCTATTTCTCATTCCCGCCTTAGAGACCTTGTCCTACTTGGCATGGGTCTCCTGTCTGAAGCCTACCTTGCCACAGATTTACAGATGAAATCTACAGTTGATTGTAAGTCACTGGTTCTCTATCCATGCACCAGCCCTGGCTCTTACAATCTTTCCACCACCTTTTTCGCATTATCACTAAGAGGAGAGTAGGTAAGGTTTACTGCAGGAGCCCCTTCCAAAGATATATATTCTGGGGGCTCCCATTCTTTGGAGTAGACTAACTGTGGCCTTCTGTCTGCATAGCATTCTATTGTGTACAGAAGCATTACTGGTGAGAATTGAGGACTGTGCTCATGTCTCTCTGCCCCTCGTTGCTTGTGTAGAGGTTCAGTTGTAGATGTGTGTCTTAGGAATGGGTATTTTTCAGATGTATATGTTCTGTGTCTGAACAGTTGCTGGATTCTGCAATTGTCTCCATCTTTTGCAAAGTGTAGGGTTTTCAATGAGTGGAATACTTGATGAGTAGATATGCTTGTCTATAAGTATAAGGTTCCAGGGGCTGGAGAGATGGCCTAGCGGTTAAGAGCGCCGACCGCTCTTACAGAGGACCCAGGTTTGATTCTCAGCACCCACATGGCAGCAGAGAACCGTCTGAAACTCCAATTCCAGGAGAACTCCAGTTCCAGTGGAATCGAACACCCTCTTCTGACCCCCGCGGCATTGCACGACACGGGTGCACAAACCCACATGCAGACAGTACATTCATACACATACAGAAATAAATAAAATAAAATAAAAAATGATAATATGTATAAGGTTCCTTGGTTAATATCATTTGAATTTCTTTAAAAAGTAAATGCATGATACTTTCATTCCTAGCCTTTTATCCCAAAGTGAAAATAAACTTTTATGTAAGTGCACACAAATTTCACTCTAGTTTTATTCCACACAACAAAAGAGTAGATTACTAATTTTAATTCTATAGTGAATTTTTACAAACTGTAATATAGACATACTATACGAATTCTTATTGATCAAGAAAATGAAGCAAGGTCTTGAAATAAAAAGTGTTGGATTGCATTCAGTGATATGCTGACAAGCAAAGGACTAAGAAAATTTCACAAGTGACAGTTGAAGGCTGCTATGGGAACTTGGAGTATGGTGAGTGCCCATGTTCATTGTGTAGAACCAAACATAAGGCCATTTTGCCAGACATTGTTAAACTAAGTAGCTCCCATAGCAAAACAAAACCAATAAAAATACATAAAAACAGGAGGAGCACTTGTTGGGAGAGTTGTGAGTCTATCATGTAAATAAAAGAAATTGTCAAAACTCTAAAAATAATTCAGAGATACAAGCAAGTATATATTTATTTTTCTAAATACTGACAAAATTACAGAGAATAAAACTATTTGGCATTTGAAACTAATTGAGAATGAAGAATTGTAAAGAGTATCAAAAGAAAACATGATTAATCTTTATGATTCAGAGACATTTCTGGTTTTGACTGCACAGCTATTGTTTCTCAAATCTATACATGTAATAAAATATTGTGAAAAAGCACCCTGCACAAACATATCCCCATGCAAAAGTGAATGCATGTGCAAACCATAGAGATGCAATTAATGTCTACAGTTGTGTCAGTAATATCATTTTATATTGGTTTAATGAAATTATTTCCCTTTGGTTTTATAACTTAGTTGAGGTTCTCAACATGAACAATTTAGAGTGCATCTCCATACTATTTTTGCATATTCCATTGAGTTCATAAATACTATTTTTTACAAAACAGGTGTGAGAACAGTTTGTTCTGTGAGTCATAGCTTGTTGAATTATGTAAAAGATATTAATATATATCTCAATTTTAGGGTATGGAACTGATACAATTATATTATCCTCTCAAAACTTTAAATTCTGTGCAAGTGAAGTTTATTTTTTTTAGATTTTTATTATTTTATGACTATGAGTGTGTTGCCTGCATGTGTGTAAGAGTGCCTGTGTTGTGCCATCCCCATGGAGGTGAGAAGTCATCAGATCCCCTTAAACTGTAGTTAGAGATAGTTGATAGCTGTCATGTGGGAGCTGGGAATTGAACCCAGGTCTCCTGCAAGAGCAGTCAGTACTCTGAACCATTGATCCATCTCTCCAGCACCAGAAATTTGATATTTGTCTTTGAAAATCTGGAGCATCCAGGTGTCTTCCTCGGTCACATCCACATCCTTTATTACGGGATAAAGAGCAATCTGAGAAGCCTCTTGACTGTTTTGAAAGCATAGGATAACAAGGATCTGGTAACAATGAAACAGAATATGTATGAGTTTAGAGAAATTGTCTTTGACTATGTGGTCCACAGAAATGAGTACACATTCATGTTCCCAAATTTTTCTATATTTACCAGAGAATTGTAAAAGAATATACATACATATATATATAATATTATACTATATAATTATATATATTACTAATATAATTTCAAAAAATGCATGAGGGATTTCGACCATATGAGCATTAATTCATGAAACAGATCACATATATTTGTAGCTGACCCAGCATAGTAGAAATGCTTTTATGAATTAAAAAAATTCTTTTTCTAAAAGAGTCTCCCTGTAGCCTCAGCTGGCCTGGAACTTACTATGTAATGTAGACTAGTCTTGATCTCACTCATCTACCTTCTTCTAGCTCCTGAGTGTTGGGATTGAAGGAATCCGCCATGAAACTCAGATTTCTAGATGACTTTTATAGGCTAGACTATAATGCAATAGATTATTCTTTCCTTACTTCCACAAAAATTAGCAGGTAAACAAGAACAACCATGACAAAAATTGTTTGTTTATAGAACTTTTCCACTAAAAGTTGATGTGGGGTTTACTCAATATTGTTCCTCATTCCCAGATAAAATCAGGGAATCTTTTTGGAGGACAGAGAAGAATTGTGAAATGTATTAAATAAGGAATTAAATAACTGGATTAAATTATTTGAACACAATCTGACATATTTTAAATTAATCAATCTTTTTATAAGTAGGATTATTCAAAGTCCCTAATCCAACTTGTGTTGGTACATCCTGGTTTTCAACTTACTGATATTTCTGATCACTATGAAATGGAATATTGGGACATATAGTTGAGAAACCTAAATTTACCATATCAATAGATCAATGTGATTCTTACTTTATTCTAAATATGCAAGTTCATATATACACTCAAGTATACCTTTTTCCCCCATCAAAGAAGTTTCTTTGTAGAAGAGATGGAGACTGCTACAGTGTTCCAGAACTGATCAAACACAGAGACTAGTGATTAATTTATCCCTAAGTGATACATCTTCATTGAAACCACTACACATAGGAAGAATGCCTATTACAACTCTCACCAGAAAAATTTCCTTAAATAGCAGATGGTGATTACATAGAAACCCATAATTGGCCATTGTACAGAGAACAAGAAACCATAGAGTGTTTATTACTGATTAGGAAATATATATATATATATATATATATATAATCTGAAAATATGTTAATTTGAGATGGATGCAGGGGTAGAAGTTGTGGATAAGGGAGAGTAGTCTAAATACCAAAAACATTTATTGTAGGAAAATCACAAATATTTTATTAAAAGTAAAATTTAAAAAGTTATGCATGATTATAAATAGCTATAAATAAATAACATAAATGGCATGCTTTATCTTTTCAAAATTTTGAGCAAAATAGCATTAAATATTTATAAACATAAGGTCATATATCTATATGTTTATGTATACTTACCCACAGTTTTATATATACTTACCTGTTTATAGAACAGTAGGTAGGTACTAGTTTAGAACTGCATGAAAATAGTATGAATATTGAACCATAAAAGCTATTGGGGCTTAATTGGGGATATTGTATCCTGATATAAACTCAAAATGCCTTTGTCTGATATTTACAATCAGTGTTGTGCACATAACCAAAGGATACAGATTTGTAGTTTGGGGATATGGTGTTGTATGCACGTTAATTATTTTAAATTTATCATTTTAATTATTTACACTCTCTAAATTCTTCTTTACTGTATTGTATTTGTCTCTTCCTCCATTTTGACATTTTTGTATTTTACTTTGTGTATTTTCTGCCATTTCATGAGGTGTAAACAAACATATGGTAGACTTTGAAAGACTGCTCTTTTATCATTGGAAAATTTTCCATTTTGTCTAGGGTGCTTGTATTAATTTAATTTTATTGGGATAAAACATCATTTGTTCCAGAGAAATAACAAACTGTCCATCATGGCTGGATAAAAATGGCAGGAAAATTGAAAGCAGAAGACTAAGAGGTCACATCATCAAGCAGGCACAGGAAGCATGGAGATGCTGTGAACTTTCAGATCACATCTCTAGTGATTTCTTTCCTCCAGCAAAGTTACAGCTCCTAAATGTTCCATAACATCCCCCAAACAGCACTACTAACTGAATGAGTGTTCAAATATTTGAGCCTGTGGGAAATATGTTCATTTAAATAATCTATTATTAATATTACTCATGTTTTGTGACAGAGTTGTGGAGCAGTGGGGTTCTGGGGTGTCTGCACACATGGATTGGAGTTTCCAGTGTCCATGAGGGATGCCAGCCACTAGCCGCAATCTGGGAGTGGGGTGGGGAGGGAAGAGAGAAAGAACTCAAAGGCAGGTGAATCCAGCAGCTAAAAAGTCCTGGGAGTTTGCCAGGAGAGACCAAAACTCATTTGTTTGTAAGAGTTTTGGGTCTTATATACTGACATTTGGTGGGCTTTAAGCAAGGACAGGAATCGAGGGGTGCAATGGAAGTTCACAGTGTGCTTTCTACAGAAGCCAAGAGCCTACAGAAGCTGCAGTTGGTTTGTGAAACCAAGATGCGCTCTTTAGATACTGCAGGAATGTGACACCTTTTGCCCCCATTCCTCAAAGCAGGGCTTCAGGGCTGGTTTCATCAATTGGCAAGAAGGGGCCAACTTGTTCCTCCAGCCTTTTCAGGTTATTGGGACTAAAGCTGTATCCCTTAAAGCTACAGCCAGATGAAATATTGGACCCCACCCAAAGTCTCACTGTTTGGCTCTGGTTTGTTGGGACTTACTATACAGACAAAGATGATCTTCGATTTACTGAGATCCCCTGCTTCTATCACCTAAGTATTTCAATTAAAGGAGTACAACAAAACATTGAGCTTATATTAGCAATATTGCATGGTAATATTTTTGGCCTTTTGCTTTTAATCTACCTGGGTCTTTATAGGTACATCATGTATATAGTAACATTAAATTATGCCATTATTTACAGTCTGATTATCTATGTAGTAATTACTTTCCATGAACTATTTTAATGTAAGTACTGATAGCATGGATATTTTATATTTGCATTTTCAATTTCCATATTTCTTCTTTGTAGTTTTCTTATTCCAATATAGTTTATGTTTGAAAGGGTCTTTCACATGGTTACCATTTTGTTTGGCATGTCTTTGCTGGGTAACAGAACTTTAGTCCTTTCATTTCCCATCTTCTACAAGCAGATTAATGAAACTATGTTCCTTTTATATTTTTTAATTTTATTTATTATTTTATGTGTATGAGTGTACTGTCTGCATATAGGTAGGTGCACCTGTGTTGTGTGATGCTGCGGAGGTCAGAAGAGGATTTCATATTTCCCTGTAACTGGAGTTAAAGACTGTTCTTAGCCACCATGTGGGTGCTGGGAATCAACCCATGTCCTCTGCAAGAGCAGATGGTGCTCTTTACCATTGAGCCATCTCTCCAGCCCCTGAAACTATGTTCTTAAGGGACAAAATGGATGCAAAAGAAAGCTATCCTAATTGCAAAAAGAAAAGAGAAATTTGCATACTTTCAGAGTTAGCATTATGCTCTTTTTTTAATTTATTTTTTATTTTTTTTATTTATTTATGTATGTGTATGAATGTACTGTCTGCATGCAGGCTTGTGCACCCGTGTCGTGCAATGCTGCAGAGGTCAGAAATGGGTGTCGGATTCCCCTGGAACTGGAGCTCTCCTGGAATTGGAGTTTCAGATGGTTCTTGGCCTCCATGTGGGTGCTGGGGATTGAACCCAGGTCCTCTGTAAGAGCGGTCATTGCTCTTGACCGCTAGGCCATCTTTCCAGCCCCCAGCATTATGCTCTTTTGAACAAAATAAATTTAGAGTATTTCAGAATCAGAGAAAAGAAGCAAATAAATTTCACAGAGCATTGGTAAAGACTCATGTTTAGGGCTGGAGAGATGGCCTAGCGGTTAAGAGCTCCAACCGCTCTTACAGAGGACCCAGGTTCGATCCCCAGCACCCACATGGCGGCCGAGAGCCGTCTGAAACTCCAATTCCAGGAGAACTCCAGTTCCAGGGGAATCCGAGACCTTCTTCTGACCTCCGCGGCATTGCACGACACGGGTGCACAAACCTGCATGCAGACAGTACATTGATACACATATCGAAATAAATAAAATAAAAATAAAAAAAATTAAGACTCATGTTTAATCAAAATTGTACATCAAAATTATGATAATCATTTGAGTTACCTATTTACCATGTGACACCATTTAAGAAATTTAGAGATGAATTCAAGTAGCCTCCCTTTTCTACTATTATTGCACACTCAACTTTTCTAGTCTTTAAAAATTGTTCAATACAATGTTTTAATTTATGCTATTATAATGCTATAAAATATTTATATTAACCTAAATATTTTTCCTCCCTAGTGGTCTTGGTTATTTCTGTAACAAGTTTATATATGCGACTATTTCCCCAGAGTCTGAAGATCTCTATATGTTTCTGCTTTTAATTTGAGTTTGGTGGTATATTTTCTCATAATTATTTGTCCAAAAATCTATTTTTTTAAATTTTGGATTCATTTTGAATAATACATTCACTAGCAATAATTTTGTGTCTAAAGTAAAAAACTGCTGAATCACCACCTCATAGTTCAAAAGAAATGCTGCACTACATAGTAAAATTTGGCAGTGAGATAACTGAAGGGAATAAAAGGATGGTGAGAAGGATGCTTCAAAATGTAATCATTGTCTTGATGGCTAATAATAAATAAAAATAATGGAACTTCTCTTTCACTTTCATTATTAAATGTCTTTAGTTTTTACACATGAATCTACTAAATTTCAGCAAAATATTACAAATGACAGGCATTACATAATTCCCACAATCATAATTGTTTTGCTTATTTAATAATCTCCAACCTTCTTTTATTTTTTCATGAGTACTTTATTTTCATTATTTCTAACCATCATTTCCCTACTCTGATTCTTCCCATGTTCTGCTACTTCCTCACAATTTCTTGTCATCTGATTATTATTGTTAAATATACAAACACATATTTATAAATTCATACTTTCATATATAAAATATGCATTTATAAATCCATACAAAATTCATAGATTTTAGTGAACTGAGTCCATTCTGTGCTTTTGATGTATACCTTTATTTAAGGCTCCACACCTGGGATTATCTGTCAGGAAGCTATTCTTGTAAAAACTGATTCTTCTTCCCTCAGCATCCATTGATTGCTTGTAGCTCTTCCTCTTGATACAGGACCCTATTAAATTTCTTCCATTTCCTTTGGCGTGTCAACTGGATTTGTCACATTGCAGACCTTGTTAGATAAATGTACAGTGGAAATTTCACTGGTGTAGCTTACCTATCATGTCTGGAACACATTAAATAGCAGCCTGTGTCTTGGCCCTTTGTCTGTTAAGATCCTTCTGTCCTCTCCTGCACAAACTTTCCTGAACATTATGTGTAGACTTTTAATTGTAGATGTATCACATAGGGCTATGCATCTCATAGTAGTCACTTATTCTATGTATTTTGAACAGTTGTGAATTTATATCATAGACTCCATCTATTGTGAAAAGAAGCTTCTCTGATGAATGGTGACACACTTTTTGATTCATATTAAAACACATTAGGAAATTATGATGGTCTATGAAAGTAAAAGAAGTAAGGTTCTCCCCTCCTAGGGTGGATGGGTCTTCAGCCATGTGCACCTGGTTAAGTTTACAGTGCCATGTTTTTTTTCCCTGCCTCAACAGTTTACATAATATCTTCTGATAGTATGAGAGCCAGTCTTGGAAAAAGGGGTCTTCAAGGTCAGATCCAGCTCAAATGCTTTAAGTACCAGGTCCAGAGTATGTTGTGTCTTGCCATCAAGTTCTGGACTGGCATTCACAGGTATTACAAGGAGAATTTATTGAGACTTACTTGATCAACAAGCCTCTGTAAGGGAGGTTCCCCTTGTTATTTTCAACAAAAGATGAAAAATGTAAACATTCTTAATTTCCCTGAACTAATTAATGAATAATAAATATTTTGCACATTTACACAAATGGGGGTCTATTTATCCACAAAGAAAACTGAAGTCATGAAAGTAGAAAATCAGGGGATGGAACTAGAAACTGTTGTCCTAAGTGACATAGCTCAGAGTCAGAACAACAAGTGACACATTTTAATAGTAAAGTTGCATGCAGGTAAAAAGAATAAGAATAGAATATGAACACATAATCCTCCACCATCACTGAAGGCCTCATCCACCATCACTGAAGGCATCCTCCTCCATCATGGTAGGACTCCTCCTCCATCACTGAAGGCCACCTCCTCCATCACTGAAGGCCTCCTCCACCATCACTGAAATCCTCGTCCTCCATCACTGATGGTTTCCTCCTCCATCACTGAAGGCTTCCTCCACCATCACTGAAGGCCTCCTCCTCCATCACTGACGGCGTCATCCACCATCACTGAAGGCCTCCTCCTCCATCACTGAAGGCCTCCTCCTCCATCACTGAAGACCTCCTCCCTCATCACTGAATGCCTCCTCCTCCATCAGTGAGGGCCTCCTCCTCCATCACTGTTGGCCTCCTCCTCCATCACTGAAGGCCTCCTCCACCATCACTGAAGTCCTCCTCCACCATCACTGAAGGCATCCTCCTCCATCACTGAAGGCCTCCTCTTCCATCACTGAGGCCCTCCTCCACCATCACTGAAAGCCTCCTCCACCATCACTGAAGGCCTCCTCCTCCATCACTGAAGGCATCCTCTTCCATCACTGATGGCCTCCTCCACCATCACTGAAGGCCTCCTCCACCATCACTGAAGGCATCCTCCTCCATCATGGTAGGACTCCTCCTCCATAACTGAAGTCCTCCTCCATCACTGAAGGCCTCTTCCTCCATTACTGAAGTCCTCCTCTATCACTCACAGACTCCTCCATCACTCACGGACTCCTCCAGCATCACTGAAGTCCTCTTCCTCCAGCCCTGAAAAAATCCATCTGTAACAAGGCTCCCTGTTCCCCTTGGTCCCAGTCACTAGCCTCTGAGTTATTGAGAGTCATGTTCACAGTGGACAACCATGAATAAAGTGTGCTGCTCCTTCAAGTTAAGGAACAACAACAACAAAAAAAGAATATGAATACATACCTTCCATTCATATATGGTAATTAAAATGTGTGAATACAACTGATAGGACAATACTAGAGCCCATTAAGAGATTCAGATTGGAATAGCAGAGTTATTTTCAGATACAATGAAATATAATAATAAAGTTGCTCAGTTTGTTTGCCAACTGGGGATTTAGTGTTAGCATCCACAAATGAGGAAAACCATTCACCTTTTCTGGGACTGTGTCTCTTCACTTAGCATAATGGCTTTTGAGTTCCGTCCATTTACCAGCAAAGCTCATGATGCCATCTTTCTTTTCCGCTGCATAGAACTCCATTGTGTACATGTACCACATTTTTGTTATCCAGTCATCAGTTGAGAGGCATTTGGGTTGGTTCCAGCTCTTTGCTATGGTGAAGAGAGCTGTAATAAACATAGCTGTGCCTGTATCTTTGCGGTAGGACGTGTCTTGTGGGTATATACCCAGTAGTGGTAAGGCTGGGTCAGGTGGTAGGATCCTTTTGAGTGTTTTAATGGTTCTCCCACTGCTTTCCACAATGATTTTACCAGTTGACATTTCCACCAGCAGTGGATGAGTGTTCCCCTTTCCCCACAACCTCTCCATCATTTGGTGTCTTTTTTTCCCTGATCTTGGCTAGTTTTATCGAAGTGATATAATACTTTTGTGTGGTTTTAATTCGCATTCCCTTAATATTAAAGATGTTTAACACTTTTTAACATTTTTCTCAGCCATCTTTACTTTCTTACTGGTGAAGTCTCTGTTCAGCTCTTTACTCCATCTTTTGAGTAGGTCATTTGTCTTCTTATTTCTTTATTTTTTGAGTAGTTTGTATATTCTGGGTGTTAATGCTCTGTCAGATGTATCAGTGGTGAAGGTTTCCTCCCATTCTGTGGGTTTTCTCTTCACTTCCTTGATTGTTTCTTTAGCTGTACAAAAGCTTTTGAGTTTGATGAGGTCCCACTTGTCATCTATTGTTCTTATTTCCTGTGCAGCTGCTGTTTGATTTTAGAATGTCTTTTCCTATGCCTATGTCTTGTAGGTTGAGATATTTGATCCACTTGGAGTTTATTTTTGTACAGGGCAAGAGGTAGGGGTTTAATTTTGTTCTTCTACAAATGATGTTCCAGTTTGCCAACAACATTTGCTGAAGATGGTATCTTTCCTCCATTTAGTTTTTTGGCTCCTTTGTCAAATATGAGTTAGCTGAAGATATATGAGCTCAAGTTTGGATCTTCAATTTTGTTCCTTTATTAGTCTGGGTTGTGTGGCCTTAAGCATCCAGAAGGAAAGTACAACCAGAAATAAATATTCAGTAAGACCAGAGAAACTGTAATGCAGACATAAAAGTTGAGATCTTAGTAAAAAGAAAAAAAGAAAAAAGAGAGCAGTGTTGTTTGGTCTGTCTTCAATTCTTACAGGTAGGTGCATCTGCTCTGTGGATGCCACTGCTTTTGGCACTCCTCAAGGACAAGAGATACAGCTTTTTAACCTTCCAATGTGGACTGAGGACTGCTGAGGTACCCAGCTTGTGAACTAAGCAGCTAATGTGAATTGAGCCTCATCGGAATATGGACTGCTGTTGTTGGACTACATCAGCTGTATCATGGAGACCAGCTCAAGACAGGACTCTTGCTTACTGGACTTCATTTGGGGGAATATGGGAGGGAAAGACCCCAATGTGGAGCAAAAGTGCAAGATTGATGCTTATTTGGGTTTGCCAAGGAGGAGCCTTTGAGCACTTCCTTAAGGAAAATATAACATCTTTTAGGAATATAAAATGTCCTCTAATTCAAGTGATATGTGTATGCATATATATATATATATATATATATATATATATACTGAATCAATACAAGTAGGAGAGAACAATAATAACAAAATAACTGGAAAAATCTGGAATGACTCAGAAAAATATGCAGGACATGTATGGCAGAGTACAGGGAATCAGGTGGTTTGGGGGGGAATGGAAAGGGAAGTAAATCTATATTCGATTGAGAAATGATGTAAGACATATGGAAAAAGTTTAATAACAATAAATAAATAATTTTGTGGCAAAAAGTTCATAGTATCAAGTTCTCAGAGGCTAAAAGCCTCTGTTTCCTTATGTTCATGCCCCAGTCCTGGGTCTTACTATCTTTGCAACTCATATAATATACTATTAGATAACAATACAATAAAGTTTATATTCAATATCAAAAGAGTACTCAATAAACTCATGGAGACCAAACAACATACTCCTGAATGATGAAATTGTAAAAGAAGACATTAAAAAGAAGAAATGAAAATATTCTTGAAAGTAAATGAAATGATAGAAAAAGAAGAAAAAAATAAGATAACCTCTGGGACAACTTACAAACAGTACATAAAGAAAATTACCTACACTAAAAAATTCAGAAAAAACACATAAAAATGACTTAAAGGTATACCTCAGGACTCTGGAAAGGCAAGAACAAACCAAACTCAAACCTAGCATAATAAATAACACAATCAGAGGGGAAATTAATGGAAAACAAAGAAAGAAAATAAGGCAAAGAATGAATGATTTTAACATGGGTTCTTTGAAAAGTTAAACAAGATAGACAAAATTTATTTAGCCAAAATAAAGAAAGAACAAATCAGAAATACCAAAATTAGACATGAAAAAGAAACATGGCAAAAAAATAAAAAATCAGAAATTTATAAGAAAGTACTTTAAAAATCTATACTCTATTGAATTTTAAAATGGAAAAGAAATGGATCCACTTTTAAATTCATGGAAACCAGTAAAGTAAAATGAAGAAGTGATCAACAGCTTAAAAAGACTCAGACTCATACTTAAGAAGGAAATTGAAGCAGTAATACAAATCCTAATTACTAATGAAAGCAAGTCCCAGATGGACTCATCAAAATTCTTCAAGGCATAAGAAATACTGCTTAAAATATTAAAAAAAGAGAGATGGGGGGGACTCCTAAACACATTCTATAGAGCTAATAACACTCTACCACTAAAACCAGGTAAAGATATAACAGCAGCACAACCACAACAACATCCAAAAGAAAACTATAGGTCGTTAATGAACATAGATACAAGGATTCTGAACAAAATACTTGCAATTCACATACAAACATTAAAAAAAGGAGTCTACCTTAGTACATTCAGCTTTATGCCAGAGATACAAAGACATAAATATATGTAATTCAATCAATGTAATAAATCATATACATGGACATAAAGACAAAAATCAAATGGTCAGGGCTGGGGAAATGGCTCTGCATTTCAGAGCACTAGGTGGTCTTGTGGAGAACCTGGGTTCAATTCCCAACACGAAATGGAGGCAAGCAACTGTCTCCAACTCCAGTTCCAGGAATCTGAAACCTTCTCCTGTCCTCCACAGGAATTGCACTGCATGGGTGTGCATACACACATGCAGACAATACATGTATACACATCGGATAAAATTAAATTACAAATTTCTAGTAGATGAAAAAGGGTTTGTAGACAGACAACTTTGTTTTGATGTCTCTGTCCATCTTTCCTAAGGGAGGTATCCTGTCTTGCACTGTTTCCTGCCACATGGTAGCCAGGTTGCACAACCCATGCACTAATGTTCATACAGTGTATGTGAATTTCTCATGGGATCTCCAGGTCATCACATTACATTCTGAGTTTCTTAGCGTCTCAAGTTCCAATCATCTCTATTCTTTCTTCTTCAATCCCCACACTTCTCCTCCCTTGGCAGCCCCAGCACCTCCATCATCCCCCTCTCCTAACCTCCCCCACTTCCCTGTCATACCTCCAATTACACCCCTCCTCCTCTCTCAATCCAACACCCTGGCCCACCCCACCTCCCTCCTACTAACATCTGTTCCATACTGCCCTCCCGTTTCCAGATTTTTCCCTTTATTTTACCTCCATGTATCCTTTCCAATTTCTTGGCTCCTGGTGTTACATCTGGATATATACTCAAGAAGGGGATTTGTACTACAATCCAAAAATGAGGGAGAACATACATCTCCCGGTTTTCTGTCTTTGTGTTAACTTCACTCAGAATAACATTCTCCGGTTCCAGCTATTTACCTAAGAATTTCATAATTTCATCTTTCTTATTGCTGTATAGTACTCCATTACTTAGATGTACCACATTTTCATTAACCAAAGGTCATGGGGCATTTACGTTGTTTCAATTTATTTGCTATTGTGAAGAGAACAGCAACAAATGGATCTAAAGTTATCTTTACAGTATGATAATGGGTCATTCGTGTGGGAATATGCCAAGTAGTGGTATAACTGGATCGTATGATAGGTTCACTTTTAATTTTTGAGGTTTCCCACCATGCCTTCCATAGTTGCTGTACTAGTCCACATTCCTACAGACAGTGAATGAGTGTTCCCCTTTCTCCACACCCTTACCAGAATATTGTGTCCTTCATTTTCATGATCTCAGCCAGTCTGATTGTGGTAAAATATAATTTTAAAGGTTTTCTTTTATCTCCATTTCTCAAATTTCTAAGGATGTTGAGCATTTTAAGGTTAGCCATTTTTCTTTGTTATTTGAGAATTCTCTTTTCATATCTGGAGACCATCTTTTAATTGAGTCCTTTATTTTCTTCAAAGTTCTTTATTAGGTACCAGAAATAGAAAATGAGGCCCAAATGTTCAGAACAGGACATATTTCAGGAATGTTCCCCTGTTCCTTCCAAGATCCAAAAATTATTATCCACAAAGATGCTCATGCTACAGTCTGGACTTTTAGACTTCCTGTCATCTCACATTCAATAATGAGTAATATTTTAATTATAATGCCCACTATTTTATTTCTGATTTACCTTTTCCAGTAAATTATTTTCCCAATACTACAGATTAAGTGTTATATATTTTCCTATGAAAGTAATAATGATCACAACAAAGCCTCCAAGTTTCCAATCTATCTCCTATGAACATATTATTTCTTCAGTTAATTTACTGATCTCAATCATCAGTCCCATCCTATATTATTTCAGTATTTCACATGCTTTCCATTGCATACTGCATGGTGTTAACTCTGATATGCCAAAACTCAAAGGACAGTGTTGATTTGAATGGAAAAATTTTCCTCATCACTGTTGTTTTAATGATTATTTTATACCTTTTAATCTATCCACAGTGCTAGGGGAAGTGCAGCTGCTTGATTCACATCCTGTTTTTAGATTTATGTTATTTAATTGATCACAGAAAACATAAAGTTCTCACACCAATAGCATAAAACATGACATTATTTTCGAAAATCCACAATACCTTGTCCTCTGTTTGTTTTCATAGTTTAGTGCCATTCCTCTTTTTCACCATAGCTTCCTCTCCTTTGACTCTGTTCTGGGAAGGCCTTTAGGGCTTTGTGGATGCTTGTTCATAGTATCATGTGTCTTGACACCTGGTGTTCTTCCTAACACGCAGGGCCGTATTCTTCTCTTTGAGCTCACCTGCTTAAAAGAACTACCTCTTGATAAAAAATTTTCTGCTTCAAGTATCAGTCATGAAATCATTTTTTACTTATGTTCCTTGTAAAATATGCAAGGTACAAAATTGTAATCCTATAACCATTATTCTTAGCCTCTAAGAACTTTTGGTTTATAACTGATAGTGAATAAACCAGATGTTACTTAATAAATGTACCAAGCAATTGCTTTTACTCCTGGAACTACATCAACACCTCTTTAGTCATTATCTATATTTGTCAACTAGACAAAACAGACTGCAGTGGAATATAAAGGCTTACATTATATAATAATTAGGTTAGAGTTTTATACTATACCCCTTCTTACCAGAATTAAATATTATCTCCTCAAACAATGTTAAACAAAATTATATATATATATATATATTATATATCAATATATATGTGTGTGTATTGTTCATTTGTGTATATTTTTGTTTGTGTATGAAACAACAGAATGCATTTGAAATATGACACTTTGCCTCTCAAAAATACTTAAATAATTAAATTAAACATAAATAAAGTCTTATTAAGTAAAAAAACAATATCGAGACTAACATAATTTTTCTGTGTCCTAAAATAAAAATTCATTCATTTCTTGGAACATAGTGGGGCATGGAACTACATACGGCTCAGATGCTAGTCAACATGAACTTCATATAGCTAACTACCAACCCACAAGGACTATGGAGCATTTTTCAGACAGTTAAGTTACTATGTGACAGAAAAAGTCAGAAACATTCAGTTCTAATCCAATGATTCAGCAAATCTATATGGTGTTGAGGTGCACAAAGAGCAGTTAAGAACAATGATTGTGACACTGGGGAAGCAGAAATTTGACTTTTAGCCCTTTTCATGTTACTCTCTCAATTCTCTTAGTATTCTACTGATCTAAACCCAGTCATCTATTTATAGATATTTGTTTTGGAACAAAATATTATGTTTTGAAACAGTTGTCTTAAATGTTATATTAAGTGAGGAGGAACAGTTCTTACTGCGGTTGAGAGAGTTATTCAGTGTGCATAATGACAGCATGGTCTATCATAAGATGTGTATTAGTTAGGCGCTGGGAGGTCTATTAAGATAGCACGGGAAGACCATTGAACTTCGTAGGTACGTTAATAAGGAGCGAACTGCAAAACTGGATTATTTCCATCATGGAGGCACCTGGCCAGACAGTTTATTGCCTGAGATTGAGGTGTCTTCTTCATAGGATTTCTCATCGTTAGGTGATTTCCATTTTAGATGAGCGTTGACCTATAGGGAAAATCGAGAGGAAGACCCAGAGATGATTTTCTGGTGTGACAGCGGTTTACGTCAGTTCTCTAGATCGCGATAGGCTGACTCATACTGTAGTGCTCCTACACATAATCCGCCAGGTGAGGTGTGAGGGCCTATGGTGAAGGGTGGGAGAATCGTCTATTATCCTCACGTCGTTTGACTATTATGCGCTGGGACATTCTTGTGAATAGATCTTATTGAGACCACTTAAACCAATTTAAGTTGACACATCATGTACATGACAATTGAGTGGCCTAGATGGTGACATATTTAACCGCATGCTCATGTATAATATGCCATAGTATATATGACATTTATAGAAGATGATTACTTACTATCTCTCAGTACTCCATGAATACTCATTATATGCTATATGCTTACTTGTCACATATATTGCTATGAGCATAGTCAGCTGTAGAAGATTTCTGCTCAGAGGCACGGAGTGTATCTCACTGTGTATGGCCCACTCTGTCGTCGTGAGAGGAGACGCATATGTTAGACTAATATATGAGTACTGGAATTATCTCTCCCATGCTGGGCCCTCTATAGCTTTAACCATCCAGCAAGAAATGGAGGATCACCTCGACCCTGCCCCTCCACACCGAAATGCTGTGGGATTCTCAAATTATTAAGAGACAACTTAGTTATTGGCCTTGCTCATGAGATCCTATGTCCAATCGGACACGAGGTTAGTCTGGATGCGATTCGCGATAGCCAGGAAGTGTTTTCTACTACAATTCTACTCAAGATATTCCTCAGGAGGACTCATGTGTTATGGACACTTCCTGCACGTAAGCCTGCAAGTTATACATGGATAGAATCTCTTAGGCAGCACTACCATGTGACGCATATAATGTATCATTATACATGTTCGCTAGACTTCCATTTCTTTAAGTTCAGGCCGCAACATGTTAGTTAAGGATGCTCCGCTTTTCATAAGGAGCATATCGGAGTTGTTACTTTTACTTTGTTGGCATAGTGATATGTTTATATTTAGTGTGTGTTGTGCAAGTTGTGAATGTGTTAGGTATAACCGCCTATAGTAACTTAAGGATGTTATGCATAGGGAAATGCCAGTGACGTGCCGAAATGTAAGCCGCTAATAGCCCTTGACATAGGATGTCCTTCCTCCCTGAACATCTTCCTCTCTGCCTCTTCACCTTATTTTCTGAGACTGGCGAGGCTATGGGGTCGGCGCAGTGCCTCTGTCTGCCCACATTGCGAGCCTGCCTTCGCGGAAAGGACACGCAGACGCCAGGAGGGCAGTCTTTGGATGAGTATCAGATGGACGGCTGCATGGCGCATGATTCCACCACAACGCTCAGCGTCCTCGATGTCTTCCAGGGCTAGACAGGGGCCATGGGAGGCAGCTGGATCAGTGACAGACCATGTCTCACTAACACGCACACACCAAGAGAAGACATTATATCGCATCCATAGTTGTCATCTGTGACGACAACCGATCAGGTTTATTGAGCTAGCCGGGATGGTCTCTATACTTTACTGGGAGCGCTGCAGTTCTCTCAGAAATTATCGCTCAGTTACTTTATTCAGATATTTATGTAAAGAGCTGCAAGTGTCAATTGTGAGACTATAGGTAATACACGCGTTGCTTCTCTCAGACACACACTACTCTATCATAATACTCCGTTGCACTTATGACACAATCCAGTTGATGGACCTACTTTTGTTATATTTCCTTCTGCAGACAAGTTGTTAGGGGATCTGAGAGAGCGGGAGCCATACACAGTGAATATAGTCGAGGTAACATTCTAGAAGGCCGAGACTTGCTTTGTATTGGTTCTTATAATTACTTTTCAAGTATTGTCTAAGCACTATTTATAATAGAGTTTATATGATATCAATGATTATGAATGATGGAGTGAGTGCTATACAGCACAATAGATGAAATGTAATGAGGCGTTGTGATGCATTGTGGTGTAGTGGACAATGCATGTGGTGCCACGATATGTGCACAGTGTGGAGGTTGTGCGAGCCAGTAGTCTGAATCGGGAATTCGCACTATTGTGCACGTGTGTGACCGGTGTGGGTTTGTGGTAACGGGTGTGTAATGCATATGTGTAGATGTCATGTTGTATGGCTGTGAGTGCAATGGTGTGTGCAGTGCGTTGTCCGTGCATAGTGCCGTGAATGTTGCAGCTGCATGTGTGTGTCACGTGTGTATGATGTCTAATTGTGGATGTATGTGTAAATGCATGTGTGTGCGTGTATGTGTGCATGTGGTTGCGATGTTTGATGGATGGTGTGTGGCGCCGAAAGTGTGTTAGAGTGTTTGTGCACGGTGTGTTCACAAAAATGTGTGCACAATGTTGGTGTGCATTGTGTGTGCAAATGTGTGGTAATGGGTGTGTTATGCATGTGTGTGCGTGTGTGTGCAAGTTGTGCATGTGTATTGGATGTGTTGCCTGTGTGTCCATGTGCGTGTGCGTGCATAATTGTTGCTTGCATGTGAGTGCACATGTGTTGGATTATGTGTTCTGTGTTGGATGTGTGTGTGTATGGAAGTGTGCGGATGTGTGTGTGTGGATGTTGTATGGATGTTATGTTTGTGTGTATTATGTGTGTGTATGTCGTGTGTATGTATGTAGTGTGTGAATGAATGTGTGTGTGCATATGTGTGTACCTTTGTGTCTGGATGTGTGGTTGTCGGTTCGTATGATGTGGTAGCGTGTGTACATGTATGTATGTGGTATGTGGTATGTGTGTGTGTGGTGGGAATGTTTGGTGGCTTGTGGATGTGTTATTGTGTGTGAATGTATGTGTATGTGTGTGTTTTTTTTTTTTTTTTTTTTTTTTTTTTTTTTTTTTTTTTTTTTTTTTTTTTTTTTTTTTTTTTTTTTCTTTTCATGTTGTTGAGACAGGGTTCTCCTATTAGTCCCAGCTGTTGCCTGGAACTTCTACTCTTATGACTCAGGCTGTCCTTGAACTCCAAAACAGAGATTCGGCTGGCCTCGTTGCCTCCTAAGTTATCCTGTGGATTAAAGGCATGCAGACAACTAAAATGCCACAGCAAGAAATTTTTCTTATAAAGCGCTCAGGCTTGGTCTCCGGGTCTTCTACCAGACTCCTCGGACCCACGTGTCTGCTTCTCTCAGCTTGTTTTCCCAACTAGCAATCTCCTTTTGTCTCAATACCTCCAGTTGTGGGTCAGATATGAAGGATCCCGCCAGAAAGCTCAGAGGTTATAGGCTTGGCACCACTGACAGCTGACTGGATACCAACTTGATCCATGGCTTAATCTACTGATGGGGTCATACTGAATAGGCTATTGGGTCAGCTTGGTTGAAAGTGGTCCCCAGGGCATGCTTTTGAAGAGCACATCTTGTCTTGGCCCCTGCTCCTTCCTGGCTCCCAGGAGGTGAGACAGATTTTCCTTCCATTGTGCCTCCTACATGTATCTTTCCTAATTTTGCCACAAGGCCGCAAAGGAAATCGAAGCCAGCTATTCTCGCATGGGCTGATAATCCAGAGCCTTTCCGCCTTGAATGTTTTCTCTAGAACATTGTCACCTTTTTTTTTTCTTTTTTTAACCAATTACTTTTTTTTCTACTCCTTTCTGTATGAGTTATAGGAATGTCTGTCTGCATGCAGGTTTTTTTTTTTTTTTTTAATGTCTGCATGCAGGTTTTTTGGAGGTCAGAAGAGGGTTTTTTATTCCCTTGGAACTGGAGTGTTCCTGGAATTGGAGTTTAGTACGGTCTCGGCACTATGTGGGTGCTGGGGGTTCAGAACCCTTGTCCTCTGTCAGAGCGGTCGGTGCTCTTAACCGGCTAGATGCCACTTCTCCAGCCCCAGTATATTTGTCAGTCTTCTTATGCAAAACTAACACACCTGTCTCTCTGTCTTGGGCCAACCCAACTATCTCATACATGCAGAAACCCTTCTTCTTGACAGCTAATTGAAAACCAAAATGGGTACAGACAAATACACGAGTAATATTATCAAGAGCAAAATAAGATAAAAAAGCATCATCCTAATGCATGGAAGAGGCTGTCAAAGCCAGCATGCAACATGCCCTAGAAGGCGCCTGTGGCCTTAACTGTCTGGTCTTTAAGTGACTTGGGCAGTAACGGTGGTACAGAAGCTAAAAGGGGAAGAGCTCTCACTGAAGGCCACCACTCAGCAACCAGGAACATAAAGTCTAGCTTTGTGCGAAACAAGCAGACTCCAGCATCGAGAATAAATGAGAAAAAATCATAATCTTTTCAGGAGATAACTGTGGTGTGCTGCCAGGTTATAGTGTGAAGCCCAAAAGATGAGGCAGCATAGAGAATTGGCAAAGGACAGGCAGTAGAGGGTGTGTGTGGGGCGTGTATGTGTGTTTGTGTGCGTGCGTGCACGTGCGTGCGGTGGGTGTGCGCGTGTGTGCGTGTGGTGCACGTGCGTGTGTGCGTGCGTTTGTTGTGCGTGTGGGCGTGCATGTGTGTGTGTGTGCGTGTGGTTGTGTGTGTGGTGGTGTGTGTGTGTTGTTAAAAAAAGTATAATAACTGCGTACAGTGAATTGTGTTTGTATGAGGCCGGGCATGTGGGCGCACACCTTTAATCCTAGGTGTTTGGGAGGAGGAGTCAGGTGGATCTTTGTTGAGTCAGGCCAGCCTAAGTCTACATAGCGAGTTCTTAGGGAACAGCTGGGGGGACAGGGAGGCCCGTCTTGAAAAGACCAAAAAAGTTATTGATATGAGAACATCTGAAGTTGATCATGGAAATAAGGAGTGGGTGGGTAGAAAGAGAACTAAAAACAGCAACGCAACGAGCAACGTCAGTGTACACAGAAAAAGATTTAAGGAGCACAATGCCTGGAAACAGGCTAGGAAGTATTAAGGGTTAGGAATCCAGATGTTCTTGAGCATGGCTGTGCTCCTGGAGAGAGAGAAAAGGAGTCAGCAAGCAGATTCACCATGGGCAGGTGAGAAGACACAGGGCTAGAAGTTTCTGGAGCCAAAGACAAGAAACATTCTCTATGTCTACATCCAGGCCCAGAAGGGAGGTGAAGGGAGGAGTTCGAAAACAGGCGAGACAGGCCTGGAGAGGAGTCCGCCATTGGCCCGGTGTTCAACAGAAACAAGTGAAAGTTCAACAGTTCCTCAGAAAGTTCAACAGCTCCTCACTTCACTACAAGGTGTGATCATGAAAATAGTCGTTCATAGAAATATCTCTACCCCAGTGTTCACTACAGCATTTATTCACAACTGGCCAAAGGGAGTAAATGCAAACCGTTAAATATGCCCAGTGGATGGGTAGGGGGTAGGCAAAAGATGTGGATCCATGTTTACACAAAGGAGCGAGTTCTAAGCCATAAGGACAACAGGTGGAAGGAACTAGTGTGCTGCGCTGAAGGGAAGGCTTGAGACATTCGAAAGAGAGATGATAAGTTGCAAGTGAATGAGGTGATATCCACAGGCACAAGAAAACGTGGTGTTCTATTGGACTGGGCTAGGAGGCTTGGGGAAGAGAAGGTGGGAAGCTGCTTAATTGGGTGTTATGTCCTCTTGAGGGATGTCTCATGGTGGCCGGGCAATGGTGGCACATGCTTTGATCTCGCCGCATTGGGAGCAAGGCAGGTGGATCTGCTGTTGAGTCAATGCCCGAGCCTGGGTCTCGTAAAGTGGAGGCTCGATGGACAGCTGGGACGTGGATGGGGGGACGCCTTTCTCAACAAAGACAAAAAAAAAGAATTAAAAGATGTGCTTTCACCGATGGGAACAGTAGGTAGGAGAGCTCTTGGTGCCAAACCTAATGGCTTGAATTCTATCCCTGGAATAGGAGGAAGGAGTAACCAAGTGTCCAAGTGCTCCCACACACACACATACACTCTAAATGGAGAGACAGCTAGTGGTTAAGAATGCAAGTGGCTATCTCTTGCAGAGCTCCAGGTTCAAGTCCCGTCACCCACATGGCGCTAACAACCATCTAGTAACTCCAGTTCCAGGGGATTGGGCAGCCTCTTCTGACCTCGCACATGGGCATTGCATGCATGTGGTCACTTACATACATGCAGGCAATTTACCCAATCTACACCAAAAATAAAAATAATAAAAACACTGAAATGCTTGAAACCAGCAGAGGGAATGATAGTGTTACAACATAGTAAAGTACACTAAATGTACAGAATTATACACTTTAGAAGATTACTGTTACATTTCAGTGCAATGAAATGGGAAGCGCTCTAGGAATATAGCTCAGTGGCAGGTTTTTGGAGCACCATACATATGTTGGCTTAACCCGCAGACACAGTGGTAACAGAAGGTTAAAGAAAGACACACAGATGGGGCTGGAGAGTTTGCTCAGTGGTTCAAAGCACTAACTGCTCTTACAGAAGGACCGGGCTTCGATTCCCAGGACCACATGGTGCTAGCAACCAATCTTTAGCTCCAGTCCAGCGGGGAATCTGACACCTCTTCTGTCCTCCACATGCACTGCATGTACACAGGTTGGGAGGTGAATGTCGTGAGATCAAGGCTTACCTGGTCTACATAGTGAGCTTCCAGGCAGCTGGACTTAAAGGGAGACCCTGCCTCAAAGGACAAATTGATAATCTCTGTCCCTTGGGATTGACTTCTTTTTTTTTTGGTCCTTTTCGAGACAGGGTCTCCCTGTGTCCCAGCTGTCCGTGGACTCACTCTGTAGACCGGCTGGCCTTGAGCTCACAAAGATCGCACTCTGCCTCTGCCTCCAGAGTTGCTAGGATTAAGCGTGTGCCACCACACCCGGTGGGACATGACTTTACGTGTGATGTATGAGTGGCGGATCTTCCATTATTTCATGGAAATAGCTTTCTAAATAACTGACAGAAAGCTCCCCAAGGTTAACACAACTCTGAGCACTCTGGGCAGTCAAGGCCACCATTCGTCTACCAATGCCCTGTGCCTAGGTGGAGCTCACACTGGATTTCAGCCCTCTCTCATCCCCTAGGAGGAGGGCATCTCTGTGGAATACAACCTGCACAGCTGTGCCCAGGGGCCACAGAATCACAGCAGGTGCTCCAAGTGCTGAAAATAGAAAGCAACCTTACAGGTGATCACATCTCCCCTATTGCTTGCTAGAGATCTACAGGACATTTTCCTTTCTTATTTCAGCAGCAGCATTTGGGAAACAAGGTATTGGTGAACTGAATTAAATTTTAATCTTGAGAAAATCAAGGGTGTGAGCCAGGTATGGTGGCTCGTACCTGACTTGGGAGGCTGAGAATTTGAGGACCGTCTGGGCTATACATAGCAGTCCCAGACCACCCTAGACTACAAATCCAACAAAGAGAAAACCCATCGGAAGTCAGGCTGAGGATGTAGTTCAGTAGTTTAGAATGCTATCTTAACACGTACATGTCCCCTGGGTTCAATCCCTAGCACCACATGAACCAAGCATGACACCACATGTCTATGACCCTAGCACTTGGTGGCAGAGGCAAGGAGGATCAGAAGGTCGAGGCCATCCTTGGCTACGGCAAGTTAGAACCCAGCCCTGGGAACACACGGGCCATCTCCCCAGTAAAGTGAGTCCCAACACAAACCATTTCTGAGGGACAGTACACTAAAGCATTAAGGATTGTCAAGTCAAGTAGAACTAATTTCACAACTGTGAATACTGGAACAAGGTGTTTAACCTTTCTGAGACTCAGTTTATCTAACCTATGAAATAAACTAGAACCTACGACAAAATAAGGGAGTGGAGAGATGTGCCCACAAAGACTTAGTTTATTGCCAGGTTAGTGCACCTATGCTGTGCAGAAGCCAGAAGCCAACCGAAATCAAAGTCCTTTGCCAACCCAAGGATTTTGCGATTCGTAGCAGAGGGGAAAGAAAGCTTTTCACAAGCTCGTTTACATAGCAGCAAATCCCAGGCTCTTGTTGCCAAAGAACAGGCCACTCCAAACAAGATACCCAGCGTGCCCAGCGTGCCCAGCCTGCCCATCCGCTGATTCTCCTACCACGGCCCTCTGCCTATGCTCAATCTGGTGTTCTTAATGCTTGCTCATCAAAACAAGTGATATTTATCAAAACGGTTGACAAGTGNTGTGTGTGTATGTTCATGTGTATATTTTTGTTTGTGTGAAGAAACAACAGAATGCATTTGAAATATGACACTTTGCCTCTCAAAAATACTAAAATTAAATTCAACTATAAAATAAAGTCTTATTAAGTAAAAACAAATGAGACTAAACATAATTTTTCTGTGTCCTAAAATAAAAATTCATTCATTTCTTGGAACATAGTGGGGCATGGAACTACATACGGCTCAGATGCTAGTCAACATGAACTTCATATAGCTAACTACCAACCCACAAGGACTATGGAGCATTTTTCAGACAGTTAAGTTACTATGTGACAGAAAAAGTCAGAAACATTCAGTTCTAATCCAATGATTCAGCAAATCTATATGGTGTTGAGGTGCACAAAGAGCAGTTAAGAACAATGATTGTGACACTGGGGAAGCAGAAATTTGACTTTTAGCCCTTTTCATGTTACTCTCTCAATTCTCTTAGTATTCTACTGATCTAAACCCAGTCATCTATTTATAGATATTTGTTTTGGAACAAAATATTATGTTTTGAATCAGTTGTCTTATGTTATATTAAGTGATAGAACATCTACTTTGAATATTCTTTGTTGCATATGAAACTTACATAAAATGTTATTGAGTCTATATAGCCATAAAATAGTGGATCTTAATAAGCAACTGCAAACTGTATTTAATAAGAATCATCTATAGCTTATGATCTATGTTAGGCATTAGAGACTTGACAAAGAAACAATGAAGACCACAGGTGAATTCTTAGTCTACAGATGGAGGGACAAACTGTAGTTACAAAAATGAGTAGTGAGAATACATTATCTCTGTTGATTTATGGAACATGGAATAGATTAATGACTAAAAATAGTGAACTGACAATAGTCCTGGAAATTAGACTAGAAATTCAAATAATATCATTTAAGAGAAACTATAATGAAATTTCTGTTTGCTTATTCATTAACATGAGAAGATCTGCAGGGGACTAGATATGTGCACTTTCTGTGAAGGAAAGCATATGTTGAAAATATAGGATTTTCTCCATGGTAATTTAAAAATCAGAAAAAATATCCACTGCCCCAAATTGTATTCTCCATTAACCTATTATTTTGTCTGAATTTTCCATCAAGTTTGGAGCGTTCATGCCAGGAAAGTGTTTCTACTACAATTCTACTAAAATATACCTTGTGTTGCATTCCTGAAGAAGCCTGCAAGTTCTCAGGAAGAATTTTAAGCACTGAGAATATAATGTACTTACAGTTCAACTTTTCAGGAAAGTGAATTGTTTTAAACATTTCTTTACTTGTGTTTTATTTATTTAGCATGTAATAGAATGACTATGACTATTATCAAAAATATATGAAGTTGCCGGGCATGGTGGCGCATGCCTTTGATCCTAGCCCTTGGGAGGCAGAGGCAGGTGGATCTTTGTGAGTTCAAGGCCAGCCTGGTCCACAGCGCGAGTTCCAGGACAGCTGGGGCCACAGGAAGACCCTGTCTCAAAAAGACCAAAAAAAAATATATGAACTCACTTGTGAGACAAAGTCATTATGAGCCAAAAATATATACTAAGCCAAAAATACTATTATTCTTCAGTTATGAAACTGCAGTAATGTGGTAAATTCTACAGGTCTTAGACACAACTTTCATTATGAATTGCACAATTATCTAACTTGTAATTCTTCAGCAAATGGTAGAAAGGGAAAAGTTTCAAACATTTAAAAATGGGATATTTGTTATTAAACTTCATTTCAGAATAAAAGAGTTAATGAAACATTTGAAATGAGAACAAAATAGATGAAAAATGATGATTGGATCACCGAATATGATGTGGCAATCAACGATCCACTTTGCTTAGAATTTCCTATATATGCTTGTGCTTGCAGTTACCAAATTAATCTCCTAACAGGAAGCCAGAAGAGCCCTTAAGTTAGAATTACATCTCAGTATGGAGGGACATTAAATTGCCAGCTGTTCACTTTTAATAAAACAATATAAAGTTTATGAAGTCCAACAGAGTCAGAGAAATCTCTATGTGATCATAGTTTTGCTTTTTTTTTTTTTTTTTTTTTACTTTCCCTTCCTCCACCCACATGAGAATAGAGGAATGTCTTCTAACTTATGATGAATTCCTATAATATCCCAAAGTGACTTTAAGATTTTCAATAGCTTTTCCCTCTGATAAATAGCACATTTTCCACTCTCTGGATGCATATTTGTGCTTTCCTTTAGCAAGTGAACTCTGATGGGGGAATTTGAGAGCTCTAATAGCTTCTGCAGTGTTCTTATAATAGTCGTGTTTTTAGCATCACCATAGTTAAGGGCTTGTCAGTACTTATAAAGTCCTACTTTAGTGAAATTTCATTTGGAATATAAGCTTTCAGCCCGGGTAATTTTCATTTTAATATTTTTAAAAAATCTCATAGGATATTTGTGATGGTGTGTTTAAAACTTAAAACAAAAGCTTACTGTATTCTGATGATTCCAAATGCCATATAACATTACTCCTTTCAAATTTATTTTCTCTATTAAATCAATTAGCTCCTAATAGCTAGAGCATGTGGGAAGATTTTAGCACTTGCAATGATGGATGTAATAGATCTTTATACATCACCGTTACATTATTTTAAAATATCAGAACCAAAAACTCTTGATAAATAAGAACTGCAAATATTTTATTTTTTTTTATTAATTTTATTTATTTCTGTATGTGTATGAATGTTCTGTCTGCATGCAAGTTTGTGCACCCGTGTCGTGCAATGCCGCGGAGGTCAGAAGAGGGTCTCGGAATCCTCTGGAGCTGGAGTTCTCCTGGAATTGGAGTTTCAGACGGTTCTTGGCCTCCATGTGGGTGCTGAGGATCGAACCCGGGTCCTCTGTAAGAGCAGTCGGTGCTCTTAACCGCTAGGCCATCTCTCCAGCCCCAGAACTGCAAATATTTTAATATTTAACAGATCCCACATGCTACTTAAAAGTGAAAGGTGAAGTACTTTCAGAAGTAGAATTATTTTAACTTTAAAATATCACAGTATGAAATTTCAAGTCAATGTAAAATTTAAAAAATTTTTAAAATATCAATCAATTCAAAGAATTTGAGACTTGTCAGCTAATCACTTTTTGATGATGATGATGATGATGATAAGTTTTTTTTTTTTTTACATTTGTTTCCTGGATGTCTAAATGACAGGGTCTCTAAACACTTGCATTTCATGTGTGTCCTCTATGTCATTATATTTTTTTTCATATCGCCTTTAATTTTATATCTAATTTCACAGATCTCAAGCATATCTTTAGATGGGATCTCTTCAGGGTTTCTTAACTGTACTTATTTTACAAACATCATTATATAAATTATATAAATGTTTACATTATAGTCAGTATTTTTTCTCTCATTGCCGCACATGTTTTTCTCTATGACCCTCTTTAATAACAGTAAACCCCACTGCTTATGAAATAAAAAGGAAACTGGAAGACAAACATCTGTCCTGATTCCTTATTTTCTCTCCTATTCTATGTATAAAACATCAGCAACTACTTTTATTTCTACATCAAACCCTGTTCATACTAGTGAGACATAGAAGTTTAGGATACCAAATTAATCCATATGATGTTATATGGTATATT
Organism: Rhizomys pruinosus; assembly: GCA_009823505.1. Lineage (NCBI taxonomy): Eukaryota > Metazoa > Chordata > Mammalia > Rodentia > Spalacidae > Rhizomys > Rhizomys pruinosus. The sequence goes on from VZQC01005395.1 coordinate 79,690, forward strand.
CATATTGCATAGCTCACATAATTTACAGTGGATATCTCTAAGAACAACTTAAAATATGCATATATTAGCTTCAAATTAATAGTATTATTTTTGTATCACATCCAAAGGGTTTGACAAAATCCTCACTCTATTATCAGACTGTGTTAGCCAGGCTGAACTCTAAATTCTGATCCTCACACCAGTTTCCTAGGTAGCTGAGACTTCAGGCACATACCATCATATCAGACCCTTACTTGGAAGTGTGAAGGGATTTCTTTTGGGATCTCTGGAGAAAATAATTTGTGTGAGTGTGTGTGTGTGTGCGTGTGTGTGTGTGTGTGTGTGTGTGTGTGTGTGTGTGTGTTATGTGAAAACATTAATGCTGCCAGTTAGGTGAATGATAATTTTTCTTTCAAAATCCCCATTTCTTTTTTCCCAGAGGTTATGGTCTCATTTAATAATTATTTCCCTAAACCAGTTCCATATATGCAGTCTCTTTAAATTTGGTAATTTGGTGAAGAGACATCTTTGTTTTTATTGAACATTTGTACAACTCATACAATGGTTCCCACATAAAACCTATTCACCCTCATTTACCAACACCCCATCAGAACTCACACATTACAACATCCAAGCTAAGTGTTACCCAAGTGTCCCTCTGAGCAAATAGATCCCCTGGAGTCTAGTGAGCATGTCTGGGAATCCTAGGTAAGGCACACTCTTCCTCACCCAACAGTATAGTCTCTCTGGTCCTTAGTCCAGCTTAACTCCCCCACCCATTCCTCTTGCTCTGATTTGAGCCCTTGTCTCAATTGGCATGGGTCCCATGTCTGATTCCATAGGTTTACATGTGAAAGGTTACAATGAATTGTAAGCCTCTGCTGCTCTACGTTCCTGTACTAGCCATTATCTTACAATTTTTCCACCCCTCTTCTGTAATGATCCCTGAGCCATGGCTAAGTGAGGTTTAATATAGGTACCCCATCCAGGGATACACACTCTGGGATCCTCCATTCTTTGGGCCTTTACTAGTTGTGGTCTTCTGGTTGGATCACATTCTATTGTGTATGGAAGCAATACTGGTGAGAATTGAGGGGCATGCTCATTTTCTCTCTGACCCTCATTCTGTGCATAGAGGTTCAATTGTGGATATGTCTACTAGTAATCAGGAGTTGTCAGATTTGTATATTCTGTTTCTGACCAGTTGTGGGATTCTTCAGTAGCCTCTATCTGTTGCAAAGAGTATATTTTGATGAGTGTCACACATGATATGCTTGCCGGTCAATATAAGATTCCATAGTTATTGTACTGTAAGAAATTTCATTAATCTAGAGATATGACCCCAATGGGCTTTTCTCTATGCTCTCTGTCCTCTACAGCCATGTGTATTTGCTGAGTTTATTGTGGCTCTCATGGGTTCACTCACATTGAGAGGGTGCCAAGTCCAATTAGACAGCTGGTGACCATTCCCCAGACAACAGTGCCTCTACTGCACCAACAAAGGTAGTTTCCTGGACAGCATATCATGGTCGTTATAGTGTGGCTATGGGTTGTACCATTCATTGACATTCTCTGGTAGCAGTGTGCACACTGTCCAGCATTATGAGCGCTCAACTTCAGATAGAATGTTTTCAGGTCAGTTCCTGTTCCAATAATCTAAGTCCTATCCTTGAAGCATGTTCTGTCCTGAACAGTAGAGCCTTACTTCCATTTCTGGTAGATAAACAAGAGCTTTGGGGATAGCCTGATTTGTTTTTAGAATCACTTGAATTGCTCTCACCAACCATTCAAAGAGAGGTATCCTCTGTTTTTCACTATGTTCCTTGACACAGCCACCAGGTTTCTGGGGTATCATATTACACTGTGGGTTTCCTAGCGTCTCAATTTCCAATCCTCTGTATTCTTTTTAATTCCCTTGTCACCACCCTTCTCCATCCACAGCCCCAGAACCCCCGTCATCACCACTGACTCCCTCTCCTGACCACCCACACTTCCCATCATAACTCAGTTTATTGCCTCTTCTTTCCCCCATACACAGCACCCCACTCTCCCAAAGCCCCCTTAGTAACATATGACCCCCCCATTTCAGGATTTGTTTTCTTTTCCTCCATGTATCTTTTCCACTTTCTTAGCTCCTGGTGTTATATCGGAATATATTCTCACATAAGGGGATTGGTTCTACAATCCACAAATGAGGGAGAATATACATCCTCTGGTTTTATGCCTTTGTGACACTTCACTCAGAATAAAATCTTCTAATTCCATCTATTTATTCACAAATTTCTTAATTTCATCTTTTTTGCTGCAGATATACCACTTGTTCATTACCCAAAGTCCATGGCCGTATAGGTTGTTTCCATTTCTTTGTTATTGTGAAGTTAGTGGAACAAACTCACTGTTAGTTTTTTGAGAGTTCCCCACACTGCCTTTCATATTGGCTTCACTAGATTTTATTTCCTCCAAGAGTGAATGTGTGTTCCTCATTGTCCACACCACCCACCCAGCACCTTGTGTCCTTCTTTTTCATAATCTTTGCCAATGTGTTTGTGGTAAGATGAAATATTAAAGTGGTTTTTATTGCAGTTATTGAATTACTAATAGTATTCAGCAGTTTTTAAAGTGTCTCATACACATTTTTATTTCTTCATATGAGAATTCTCTGTTTACAACTGTACACTATCTTTTTATTTGGTCATTTATTTTCTTGCTACTTTGTTTCTTGAGTTCTTCATATATTCTGGATACTAATCATCTGTCACATGTGTCACTATGGAATATTTTCTCCTACTCAGTGGGCTTCCTATTCATTTCCTTAGCTGTTTGTTTTGCTATAAAGAAACTTTATAGCTTAATGAGGCCCCACTTACTGATTATTGCCCTTAATGTCTGAGCAGCTGATGTTCCATTAAGAAATGCCCACACCTTGGAAGTTACTGCCTTTATGTCCCTCTAGCAGTTTCAGACTTTCAGATTTTATTATGAGGTCTTTGATCTTCTCAGAGTTGTCTTTTTTGAAAGGAGAAAGATAAGGGGCCAATTTCACTCATCTACATGTGTTATCCAGTTCTGCCAACATCATTTGTGAAAGGTGCTGTTTTTCTCACATTGTGTATTCTTGGCATTTTTGTCAAATATCAAGTGGCTTAAATTTTATTCACTCATGTTTGTGATTTCTATTCTGTTCCATGGAACTAGATGTCTATGTTGGTGGCAGTATCATGATGCATTTGTAACTACTACTATGTAACATAACCGAAAATCTGATATAGCAATGCTCCCTGCATTGTTCATTTGCTCAAAATAGTTGTGACTACCTGGGATCCTTTGTGTTTTCTAACTCTGTGAAGAATGTTGTGGGTATTTTGAATGATGTTACTTTGGATCTATAGATTGTTATTGGTAAGATGTTCATTCTCACAATGTTGATTCTACCAATCCATAAGCATGCTAGATTTTTCCATCTTATTTTGATTTTTATTTTTATTGATGCTTTGTGTATTTCATACATCATTTTCCAATTCAGTTCAGGCATATATCCCCTTCCCTTCCCCCCACCCCACCCCTACCCATCCCAGGTCATGCATTCTGCCATAACTTTTCTGCATCTTTCTCTGTATTTTGTTTTGTTTTGTTTTCATTTTTTTAACAATAAGTGATAATTTGTGAGTACAAGCATCCTTCATGTAAAACCAATTTGCGAGCAGTTGTGCCCAAACCAACACAGCTCATGGGTCCCACCATCCAGCGGGGGTGGGGGGGCTTGTATGTTCAATCAAGTTGATCAAATGAGTGTCCAGTCTATATTGTTGTAGTTTCACCATTCACCCCAATCGCAGCCCTTACATTCTACCGCAACCACTCTTCTGCAGATTGTTCCCTAGGCTTAGAAAAGGGGCACAGGTGGATGAGAAGCAAAACAGTCTACTTTCTCTGGAGCTGTTTTTTCCATCTTCTAGTGTTTTCATCTATCACATTCTTAAAAGTTTTGAAATTTTTACGGTAAAGATCTTTATGTTTTGGATTAGGTTTATTCCTAAGAATTTTACTTATTTTTTGAGTTAGGTTTCCTTGAAAGTTTTTTTTTTTCTTAATGCTTGTTGTTGGTGTGTAGATACACTACTCTTTTTTTGTAAGTGATTTTGTAACCTTCCACTTTACTGAAATTGTTAATCATTTCTAGTAGTTTTCTGGTGGAATTATCTGGATCTCTTATGTATAATATCATATCATTTACAAATAGGGATAATTTGATCTCTTTTTTTCCAATTATTACTCCTTTCACTTCCTTTTCTTCTCCTCTCACTCTTCTTGCAAAGTTTTCAAGCACTGTACCGAAAAGAAGTGGAGATAGAGGGCCACCGTTTCTATGTACTAATTTTAAAGGGAATGCTTCCAGTTTTTCTCCATTTAGAATTATATTTTCTCTGGGTTTGTTATATATAGCTTTAAGGATATTGATGTACATTCCCTTAATAACTATTCCTTCTAGGTCTTTTAACATGAATGCCTGATGGATTTTTTTCAAAGCATTTTCTCTATCGATATGACCATGTGATTTTTGTCTTCAAGTACATTTTTATGTTTTATGATATTTAGTGTATCATGTATGTTGAACAACCTCTGCATCTCTGGAATAAAGTCTATCTAATCATGATGGATGATCTTTTTGATGTGCATGTGTATGTGGTTTTTTGAGAATTTTATTGAGTATCTTTACATCTTTGTTAACTAAGGATATGGGCTTATAGTTTTCTTTTTTTGTTGACGCAACATGTTGTTTTGTTATTACAGTGAAGCTGGCTTCATAGAAAGAGTTTGGAAGTTCTACCACTGCTTATATCTTTTTGAATAGTTTGAGACATATTAGTTCATATCTTCTTTGACTATCTGGTAGAATTCTGCTATAAAGCCCTCTGGGCCTGGTCTGAATTTATTAAGGAGGTTTTGTATTACTGTTTCAATTCCTCCTTTGTTATGTGTCTGTTTAAGCTATTAACCTCATCTTGGTTTAACTCTAGTGGTGTTCATGTATCTAGAAATTCATCCAATTAATTTTTATGTTTTCAAATTTAATGGAATATAGATTTTTGAAGTATTCCTTTACAATATTCTAGATTATTTTAATGTCTGTTGTCATGCTTGTCATTTAGTCTGATTTTGTTGATTTGGATTTGTTCTTTGTTTTGGTTAGCTGTGCCAAGGGTCTATCTTGTTAAACCTTTCAAAGAACCACCTCTTAGATTGAATGATTTCTTTCTTATTTTGTTTTCTTAGTTTCTATTTCAACAATTTCTCCTCTGATATTTGTTTGGGGTTCATATGTTCTTTCATTTCCAGAGTTTGAAGCTGTGCTGTTAAGTCTTTTAGATGTGCCCTGTGATGGTTTGGATGAGAATGTTCCCCATAGGCTTCAAGTATTCAGACATTTTTCTCCCAGTTGGTAGTGCTCTTTTGGGAGGACTTAGAAGATGTGGCCATGCTGGAAGAAGTATGCCACTGACGGTGGGCTTAGAAAACAAGTGTTGCTGGTTCTCTCTTTCTCTCTCTCTCTCTCTCTCTCTCTCTCTCTCTCTCTCTCTCTCTCTTCCAGTATACACTGGAAGATATGAACCTCAGCTTTCTGCTCCAGCTCCTGCCACCATGCCTCTGGCCACAATGGACTCTAATTCCCTGGAACCATCAATTCTAAGCTCAAATCAACTGATCCTGATCCTTTTATAAGTTCCCTTGGTCATGGTGGTTTTATCATAGCAACAGAAAAGTGACTAATACAATTAGTAAATATATATTATTTTCAATTTTTATTTCCTGCAATATAATAGGGTTGATTTTGAAATTCTATTTATGCTCATCTTAAAAATTAAGTTAGGTAAAGCACTTCTGTTTATTTAAAAGCTTAAAGCAAGAAGCAATAAACACAAATATCAATTTTTCTTAAATACATATTTAATTCTGTTTTAAATAACATTTATTAAAGTGGATTTTTCTAAAATATAAATGCATTAATATATTTTGCTTAAGTGCATAGCTTAATGAGACTTCAGCATTATATTTGCTTCTGAATAGAGAATAATCCCCCTCACAGTTTCTATGTCCATTAGTCAATCAAAGAAGGCAGTTCTACTGATTTTACAAGAGAATACCTCTATAACAGCTGGCTCCAATCTATAGCTGGAGAATGACCTCATCATCATCATATTTCTCCTTATTCTATGGGGAGGAGTTAAGAAAGTCTCTTGTATTAAAACCTTTGTGGCACCTAGAAGGTAAGCTTCGTTAGGATTCATTAAAAATCGTTGTTACCAGTAGGATCCAGAGAGGGGCCTGGTGTCTGCAGCAATCTGAGGCATTTCTTCCCTTCAATGCCCAGAGGAGTCAATCCTTCTGCTGGGACTTTCTGGTACTTCCTACTCATTGCCAAGCTTCATTTTCTTTCTCAGCCATTAAGTTGGTGATACTCTGGCCTGTTGGAACATACAAATCCTTTCCTGTAGTTAGTTTTAAGCTTTGGATTGCAAGGTTTTTTTGACAAAAAGTTCTCATATTTATATATATCCCCCTTTTTTATTTTAGGTTTTTATTTTTGACCCATGAGTCTCAAGAAGGCAGTTGTATTATATATACCTATAGGGTGGAGTTAAGTCATAGCTTTCATCAAGTTCACCCACTCCTTCAGCACCAGCTACACCTCATCTGCCTGGAAATGCTGTGCAGCAGTGGCAGCCATATGTCTGTATATCCCAAATCTAATTGGCTATTAACTCTCTCCTTGGAGGAATAACCTATGGCTAATGCCACAAGCTTACATCTTCTAATGGTTAGGAGACGTTATAAGCCACACGAAGACCCTGTCATACTGAACAGAAGAAAATGTAATTCATGGATTAGCATACCATCCAAACATCTGTGTCTATACCAAGGTAACCTACCATAACAATTAGTACTGTTTAAATACCTATATATCTAATTGTGTGTGCTTCATTTGTAGGATTGAAAGGCTATATATTATACTGTTTAAGTACCTACATATCTAATTGCATGTGCTTCATTAGTAGGATTGAAAAGTTATGCCTGGACAAGCTGGCAGTCCATGAAAGAAAACAGCCAGAATTGACTAGAGACCAAGACAACAGCTCCAGAGAAAGTAGACTGTTTTGCGTCTCATCCACCTGTGCCCCTTTTCTAAGCCTAGGGATCAATCTGCGGAAGAGGGGGCATGGTAGAATGTAGGGGCTGCGATTGGGGTGAAAGGTGAAACTACAACAATATAGACACACATTTGATCAACTTGATTGAACATACAAGCCCCCCCCCCCCCCGCTGGATGGTGGGACCCATGAGCTGTGTGGGTTTGGGCACAACTACTTGCAAATTGGTTTTACATGAAGGATGCTTGTACTCACAGATTATCACCTATTGTTAAAAAATGAAAACAAAACAAAAAAACAGAGAAAGATGCAGAAAAGTTATGGCAGAATGCATGATCTGAGATGGGTAGGGGTGGAGTGGGGGGAAGGGAAGGGGATATATGCCTGAACTGAATTGGAAAATGATGTATGAAATACACAAAACATCAATACAAAAAATAAAAATAAAAAATAAAAAAACACATATATCAAAAAAATAAAATATAAATGCAATGCTACAAATTCATGTTTTTAAGAATATTTTATTTATTATTTAAGTTTTTTCTTCTATTACTTCTACATGTTTTCCATTTTTTAAGAATAAGTAATAATTTATGAGTACAAGCATCCTTCATGTAAAACCAATTTGCAAGCAGTTGTGCCCAAACCCACACAGCCCAAGGCTCCCACCATCCATCTGGGGGGGGGGTCTTATATGTACAATCAAGTTGATCAAATAATTGTCCAGTCTATACTGCTGAAGTATCACCATTAACCCCAGTCGCAGCCCGTACATTCTACCACACCCCCTCTTCTGCAGATTTTTCCCTAGGCTTAGAAAAGGGGTACAGGTGGATGAGAAGCAAAACAGTTTACTTTCTCTGGAGCTGTTGTTTTGGACTCTGGTCAATTCTGGCTGTTTCCTTTCATGGGGTGACAGTTTGTCCAGAAATAACCTTTCAATCCTACTAATGAAGCACAAGCAATTAGATATATAAGTATTTAAACATTACCAATTGTTATGGTAGGTTACTTTGGTATAGACACAGATGTTTGGATGGCATGATAATCCATGAATTATGTTTTTTTCTGTGAAATATGACAGGGACTTACTGTGGCTTATAACATCTAACCACTAGAGGATGTAAGCTTGTGGCATCAGCCATGGGTTATTCCTCCAAGGAGAGAGCTAATAGCGAATTAGATTTGGGATATACAGACAGGTGGATGCCACTGCTGTACAATATTTCCAGGCAGGTGAGGTGTAGCAGGTGCTGACAGAGGAGTCTTGTTTGACTCAAGGAGACCTATATTTGCTTTATTGGTTTACTGGCCTTTGGTAACCATCTCTGATATTCTAGAGACCAACTGTACACTTGCAAGACTGGTCTCAATACATCTTTCCCATGCTTACATCAGGTCTTCGACAACAGGGCCTTATCGCCTCTCTTCTTGCAGGTATCCCAGTTTATAGGCAAGAAGCCTTTACCTTTTGGGGGGGGGGAGCTTGGATTCCCTGGCCAACATCTCCTTGGTAGAATAATCCATTGTTGATATCAGAGCTCTCCTGTATTAATATATTTTGCTTAAATGCACAGCTTAAGGATACTTTAGTATTATATTTGGTTCTGAATAGAGAATAATCCTTTTCACAGTTCCTATATCTATTAATCAATTAAAGAAGGCAGTTTTACCAGTTTTATAAGAGATTACAGTTGGTTCCAATTTACAGTTACAGAATGACCTCATCATCATCATATTCCTCCTTGTTGAAGGGGAGGTAAGAAAGTCTCTGATATTAAAACTTTGTGGCACCTAGAAGGTAAGTTTCATTAGCACTCATTATAAACAGTTGTTACAAGTAGGATCCACAGTCGGGTTTGATGCCTGTAGCAGTCTGAGGCTTTTCTTTCTTTCAATGTTCCTATGGGCCAATCTTTCTGCTGGCACGTCCTGGTACATCCTACACAATGCAAAGCTGTATCTTTTCTTTCTCAGCCTTTAAGGTGGTGACATTTTGACCTGTGGGAACATACAAATTTTTTCCTGTAGTTAGTTTTAAGATTTAAATTACAGCTGGGCATGGTGGCACACACTTTTAAACCTAACACTTGGGAGGGAGAGGTAGGCTGATCTTTGTGAGTTCAAGTCCAGCCTGGTCTACAGAGTGAGTTCCAGGACAGCTGGGACTGCAGGAGACCCTGTCTCAAAAACACCAAAAAAAATATTAAAAAAATAATTAAACTGCAAAGTTTTTGACAAAAAGATTTCTTATATATCTGTATCCCCCCCCCTTTTAATTTTAGGTTTTTATTTTATGACCCATGAGTCTCAAAAAGTCAGTTGTAGTACACATACCTATAGATAGGAAACAAGGCACAGATTTCATCAAATTTACACAAGCTGTTTTGGGGGAATGTATGTCGTTAACTTGGGAAGCGAAATTAATTCCTTAAGTTAAATCATCCTACAGGTAAAATAGAATGCTACAAGATGATACTGTACAACAGAAATATTATAGAGAACATTTGTACGTGCCAATCCCAAAATTACTGTTATACAGAATATTTTTTTTGTCTTTTTGAGACAGGGTCTCCCTGTAGTCCCGGCTGGCCTAGAACTCACTCTGTAGACTAGGCTGGCCTTGAACTCACAAAGATCTACCTGCTTCTGCCTCCCAAGTGCTAGGATTAAAGGCGTGTGCCACCACCCCCGGCTGTTATACAGATTTTAAGTAAAACAAATGTGGAAAACAACAATTTATATTTCCAATTAACTCAGATGCATTACCGTTTTTTTTTTTTTGTTTGTTTGTTTTGTTTTTTTTTTTAATAATTTTATTTATTTCTGTATGTGTATGAATGTATTGTCTGCATGCAAGTCTGTGCACCCGTGACGTGCAACGCCGCGGAGGTCAGAAGAGGGCGTCAGACTCCCCTGGAACTGGAGTTCTCCTGGAATTGGAGTTTCAGATGGCTCTCGGCCGCCATATGGGTGCTGGGGATCGAACCTGGGTCCTCTGCAAGAGCGGTCGGCGCTCTTAACCGCTAGGCCATCACTCCAGCCCCAGATGCATTACCGTTTTTATCAAAACCTTTAAACCAATGTTGTTTAATATACACATACTTAATTTTACTAAGTCCTAAAACACCATGTAACCTGGAGACAGAGTCTGGGCAAAATTGGATACTTTTTGAGCTTACATCAATTAAATATACATCAATCACCAGACTTCAAACTATACTACAGGGCTATAGTCATAAAAACAGCCTGGTACTGGCACAAAAACAGACCTGTTGACCAATGGAACAAAACAGAAGATCCAAATCTGAACACATACAATTTCAACCATCTTATATTTGACAATGTGGCCAAGAAGACACAACGGAGAAAAGACAGCATCTTCAGCAAGTGGTGTTTGCAAAACTGGATCACCACTTGCTGGAGAATGAAATTAAACCCCTACCTCTCACCCTGTACAAAAGTCAACTCCAGGTAGATCAAAGTCCTCAACGTGAAACCCCAAACTTTGAAGGCGATAGAAGAAAAAGTTGGCAGCAGACTACAAGACATAGGGGTAGGAAAAGACTTCCTAAATCAGACAGCAGCTGCACAAGAATTAAGGTCGACAATTGACAAATGGGACCTCATTAAACTCAAAAGCTTCTGTACATCAAAAGAAACAATCAAGGAAGTGAAAAGAAATCCCACAGAGTTGGAGTAAACCTTCACCACAGAAACATCTGAAAAAGCATTGATTTCCAGAATATATAAACTACTCAAAAAACAAAGAAGAAAGAAAACAAATGACCCACTCAATAGATGGAGCAAAGAGCTGAACAGAGACTTCACAAGTGAGGAATTAGAGATGGCTGAGAAACACCTTAAGAAGTGTTCAACATCACTAATCATTAAGGAAATGCAAATCAAAACCACTTTAAGATATCATCTTACTCCAATAAGACTGGCTAGGATCAAGAAAACAAATGATACCAAGTGCTGGAGAGGTTGTGGGGAAAGGGGAACACTCATCCACTGCTGGTGGGAATGTAAACTCGTACAGCCACTATGGAAAGCAGTGTGGAGAACCCTTGGAAGACTTGGAATGAACTTGCCACCCGACCCAGCCATACCACTCCTGGGCATGTACCCTCAAGACTTACGCCACCACAGAGATACATGCACGGCCATGTTTATTTCAGCTCTCTTCACAATAGCAAGGAGCTGGAACCAACCTAAATGCCCCTCAACTGACGAGTGGATAGAGAAAATGTGGTACATCTACACAATGGAGTTCTATGCAGCAGTAAAGAAAGACGACATCACGAGCTTTGCAGGAAAATGGCTGGAGCTAGAGGACATCATGCTGAGTGAAGTAACACAGTCCCAGAAAAACAAACGACGAATGGTATCCCTCATCTGTGGATGCTAGTGCCAATTACCTAGTTGTAAGTATTTCTTGTGCACGGCCCCTTGAGCTTTTGTCCAAAGCAGTTGGGAGTGATGCATATTGGAAACAACAACAACAACAACAACAACAACAACAACAACAACAGAAAGGACTGCATCGACAAACTGAAACAGTGAACTTCTGCTCAAAACAGTCAACTTCCTCATGGAGAATATTGAGAAAGACTGAGAAAGAGATGAAAAGCATGTTTGGCAGAATTCATGAGCTCTGGTGGGGTGTGGGAATGGCAGGGCAACATGGGTCTAGATTTGATAAAAAAATAAAAATATATAAATAAAAAAACAAACAAAAAAGACAAACTGAACATTTTTTTTATATTTCTGTGTAGCTAAAATAAACTATGTTGTTATAATGTAAATTTCTCAACCAGCTGTAGAATCCACCCACCACTTATTTTCAGACTTTGTAATTACTGTATATGGGTGGAGAATATGTATCCATATTTTAGAGTAATAGAAAAATCGAGGAAAATGTGAACATGGCTGGGGCAGGGGGAAGGGACAAGGGAATATGTCTAAATTGTCTGAAATACCCAAACATCAATAAAAGCATAAAAAATGGATCAATTAAAATAGGTTAATAAAAATTTATTCAAATATAGGTGCTATAAACCAAATTTTTTGTAGTGCAATATGCATATTTCCCTCTTTCTAAAAGCTCCCCAGTTTATATATTTTATGTTATATATTTTATAGAAAATACAAATTCAAATTACAATAAAATTAGAATCAAATTAAAAGGGGGCAATAGCAGATTTTCCTGCAGCCTGACCAGCTCCTTTCTCTTTAGTTTCTTAGTATTTTTCTAGCCTTGGGAAGAGGCCCATTCTTGGTATTTCTAACATAGATTTCCTTGGTATGCTCAATTCCAAAACATACTCTGTGTCTTATTCCCCACACATAGATTAGTTCAATTTTCCAACTTCACTTGGTTGACCTTCTCCAGGCTATTCCCTCACCCATCATGCATTTAATCCCCCAACTCTTCTGCCTTCCTGAGACATGACTGGAACCTAGACAGGCCTACAAACCTTTGGAAACCTTAAGCATACACCAACTAGTATTTCACACATGAACAACAAGCAACTAGAATAAATATACAATATAAGCAGAATGAAATGTTAAAAAATGGGCAGATTGAAATTTTGTTTTGAAAATACAACAAACTGAAGTCATTCATATACCCAAACAACAAAGCAAAAACACACCAATATGAAATAGAAAAGAATATTTCTGCAAAAACTTCCAATCCTACAGAAGTTTACAGTAATGAGAATCATCCCAAAGAACCCCAAATGAGTAATTTAAAAGAAAAATTATGAACATGATAAAAAACTGAAAACACAACACAAATTATGCAAATAGGATTGACTTGAACTTGTGACTGATACTCAAGAAAATACAAATGTGTGCTTGAAAGAAATAACAAAACCAATTCAGGACATGGAAAAGGAATTCATAAAAGAGATATAAATACTGAAGCATGAATAATTATTTGACCCAGTACTTATGTTGTTCTTATTCTCTCTCCTTTGTATTGCTCCAAAATATGCCTATATAAACATCATATATGTCTTAAAATTATGACCACTTAGAATAAATTATATGTTAATTCTAAAGCATGTTTTGGTGTTCACTTTTTTCCATTTAATTTTATGTTTCTCTGAAATATGAATATATATCTTCTACACATATACAGTAATTATAAGTCCTGAAAATAAGGGGTAGGTGAATTCTAGAAAATATTAAGAGATCCATATTATAACAACACAGTTACTTTCAGATAAAAAGAAATATAGCCATAATGTTGTTCAGCTTGCCTTTCAACTGGGATTTGGTGTTAGCATCCACAAACAGGGAAACCAACCATTTGCCTTTTTTTGGGGGGTGGGGTTAATTCATTTAACATAATGGTTTTGAATTCCATCCATTTACCTGCAAAATTCATGATGTTTTATACCCGTGTCCCCCACCCTACCCCCCACCCCACCAGAGCTCATGAATTCTGCCAAACATGCTTTTCATCTTTTTCTCAGTCTTTCTCAAAATTCTCCATGTGGAAGTTGACTGTTTTGAGCAGAAGTTCACTGTTTCAGTCAGGTATTTGATGCAGTCCTTTCTGTTGTTGTCGTTGTGGTTGTTGTTGCTGTTTCCAATATGCATCACTCCCAACTACTTGGACAAAAGCTCAAGGGGCCGTGCACAAGAAATGCAACTAGGTAATTGGCACTAGCATCCACAGATGAGGAATACCATTCGTCGTTTGTTTTTCTGGGACTGTGTTACTTCACTTAACATAATATCTTCTAGTTTCATCCATTTACCTTTGAAACTCATGATGTCATCTTTCTTTTCTGCTGCATACAACTCCATTGTGTAGATGTATATCTGTTTGTCAGTTGAGGGGCACTTGTGTTGGTTCCAGCTCCTTGCTATTGTGAAGAGAGCTGAAATAAACATGGTTGTGCATGTATCTCTGCGGTAGGATTAGTCTTGTATGTACACGCCCAGGACAGGTATGGCTGGGTCAGGTGGCAAGTTCATTCCAAATCTTCCAAGGGTGCTCCACATTGTTTTCCGTAGTGGATGTCTGAGGTTGTATTTCCTCCAGCAATGGATGAGTGTTCCTCTTTCCCTACATCCTCTCCAGCACTTGGTGTCATTTGTTTTCTTGATCCTAGCCAGTCTTATTGGAGTAAGATAGTATCTTAGAGTGGTTTTGATTTGCATTTCCTTAATGATTGATGATGTTGAACACTTCTTTTTTAAATTTTATTTATTTATTATTTATTTATTTTTATGTGTATGAATGTACTGTCTGCATGTACATCGATGCACCAGTGTTGTGCAATGTCTCAGAAATCAGAAGAGAGTGTCAGATTCCCCTGGAACTGGAGTTAAAGTTGGTCCTTAGGCACAATGTGGGTGCTGGGAATCGAACCCAGATCCTCTGCAAGAGCAGACGTTGCTCTTAACCGCTGAGCCATCTCTTCAGCCCCTGAACACTTCTTAAGATGCTTCTCAGCCATCTCTAATTCCTCACTGGTGAAGTCTCTATTCAGCTCTTTGCTCCATCTTTTGAGTGGGTCATTTGTTTTATTTGTTTTATTTTTTCTTTGTTTTTTGAGTACTTTATATATTCTGGAAATCAATGCTTTGTCAGAGATGTTATCTTTCTTTACTGCTACATAGAACTCCATTGTGTAGCTGTACAACATTTTTGTTATTCACTCATCAGTTGAGTGGCATTTGGGTTGGTTCCAGCTCTTTGTAATTGTGAAAAGTGTTGCAATAAAAAGAGCTGTGCATGCATATTTGTGGTAGGCTTGGTCTATGGGTATATATCCAGGAGTGGTATGACTGGGTCAGATGGAAATCTCATTTTGAGTCTTTTAAGGTTGCTCCATACTGCTTTCCATAGTGGTTGTAGGAGTTTACATTCTCACCAGCAGTGGAGGAATGTTCCCCTTTCCCAACAACCTCTCCAGAATTTGGTATCTTTTGTTTTCTGGATGTTAGCCAGTCTTATTGGAGTTATATGATGTCTTAGAGTGGTTTTAATTTGCATTTCCTTAATTATTAATGATGTTGAACACCTTTTAAGATGTTTCTCAGCCATCTTTACTTCATCACTGGTGAAGTCTCTATGCAGCTCTTTACTCCGTGTTTTGAGTAAGTCATTTGTTTTCTTAGTTCTTTGTTTTTGATTAGTTTATATACTCTGAATGGTAATGATCTGTCAGATGAATCACTGGGGAAGGTTTCCTCCCACTCTATGTGTTTTCTCTTCACTTCTTGATTGTTTCTTTCACTGTACAGAAGCTCTTGATTTTGATGAGGTCCTGACTGTTGACCTCATTTCCTGTCCCGCTGCTGTTTGATTTAGAAGTCTTTTCCTAAGCCTATGTCTTGTAGGTTGCTGATAACTTTTTGTTCTACACCTTCTGGGTTTCAAGTTTCACAATGAGATCTTGATCCATATTGTATTGATATATGTATATGGTGAGGGGTTTCGATCTTCAATTTTGTTCCCTTGGTCAATGGTTCTGTTTCTGTGCCAGTACACTGTTACCTTTATGACTATAGCCCTATAATATAGCTTAAAGTCTGGTACACTAATGCCCCTGTAGTGTACTTTTTGCTCAGGGTTGCTGTAGCTATTTGGATCTTTTATTTTTCCATATGAATTTAAGGATTTTTTTCAAGGTCTTGAAGAAGATCGTGGGGATTTTGATTAGGATTGCATTGAGTCTGTGTATTAATTTGGGTAGAATGGACATTTTTACTGTATTCATTTTTCCAATCCATGAGCATAGGAGGTCATTCCATCTTTTGATATCATCGTCAATCTCCTTCTTCAGGGTTTTAAATTTTTGTTGAAGAGGTCCTTGTGACTTTGGTTAGGTTTGTTCATATGTATTTTTTTTTTCATCTATTGTGATTGGGAAATTCTCCTTATATTCCTTCTCCAGTTGCTTATTATTGGTGTAAAGAAAGGCTACTGATTTTGCTATGTTAAATTTCTATCCCACCACTTTACTGAAAATTTTAATTGTTTCAGTGAGTTTTCTGGTGTAGTTTTTAACATCCCTTAGGTAAATAATCATATCATCTGCAAAAAAGGATAGATTTCCTCTTTTCTGATTAGTACTCCTTTAATTTTCCTTTCTTGCCTTACTTCCCAAGCAAATGTGTTTCAAGCACTATACTGAAGAGGATTGAAGATAGGGGACAGCCTTACTGCATTCCTTCCTTTAAGGGGAATGCTTCAGAATTTTCTCCATTCAGGATGATGTTGGTTGTGGGTTTATTGTGTATGCCTTTGATTATACTGAAGAATGCTCTGTCCAGTTTAATTCACTGTAGGAATTTAAGCATGAATGGAGGAGATATTTTGTGGAAGGCGTTTTTTTAGTCAATTGAGTTGATATTGTGACTTTTTCGTTCAGTCCATTTACACGTTTTTTTTTTTATTATTATTACTTTTATTTATTTCCGTATGTGTATGATGTACTGTCTGCATGCAAGTCTGTGCACCCGTGTCGTGCAATGCCGCGGAGGTCAGAAGAGGGTCTCGGATTCCCCTGGAACTGGAGTTCTCCTGGAATTGGAGTTTCAGACGGTTCTCAGCCGCCATGTGGGTGCTGGGGATCAAACCGCTGGTCCCTCCTGTAAGAGCGGTGGGCCACTCTTAACCGCTAGTGCCATACTCTCCGCCCCATTTATGTCGTTTTATGATATTTATTGATTTACATACGTTAAACCATCCTGCATCTATGGGTGAATCAACCTGGTCATGATGATGATGACTCTTTTGATATGGGTTCGTATGTGATTGCATGTAATTTTGTTGATAATATTTGGGAATACACTGATCCATTAATGAGAAGGGTCTATATTTTTTCATTTTTAAGGCGGTCTTGCTTGTGGTTTGGTATTAGAGTCATGTTGGCTTCATATAATGAAATGTGGGGAGATTTCCCCTCGTTTGTATCCTTCGAACATTTTGAGTAGTAAGGTAAAAGGTTGTTAGTCCGTCTTTAATGTTTTATAGAATCTGGGAAAACCATCTGGGACTATCCTTTTCTTAGGAGTTTTTTTTTTTTTTTCTTTTTTTCTTTAAATACTTCTTCAATTTCCTCAAATATATGTGTCTTTTTCAATTTCAAATCTCTTCTTTGGTTAAGCTTTGTTGATTCTCATGATTTTAGATATCCATCAATTTCTCTTAGTATTGTTCAAATTTAGTGAAGAATATAGTGGGTTTTTTTTTGCTATTCTCTCATATGAAGTCTCGGAATCATTGCTTTGTTGTTGTGAATGTTTCCCCTTCATCAGGATTGCTAGTGATTTTGGAGTTTCCTCTTTCTTTCTATTTGGTTACTGGGCTAGAGGTCTGTCTCTTGTTTATCTTTCCAAAGAACCAGCTTTTGGATACATTGATTCATTGTATTGTTCTCTTTTTTTCTATTCCATAGATTTCAGCTCTGATATTTGTTATTTCTTCCTGTCTGTTGGGTTTTGAGTTTATTTGTTGTTGATTCTCAAGTGTTTTTAGCTTCTTTGTTAGATCATTTATTTATTCCCTTTCTGATTTTTTAAAGTTCTGTATATCTTTTTTTTTTAATTGTTTTTATTTATTTATTTTTATAGTGTATGAATGTATTTGTCCTGCATGCAGGTCCTGCGCACCGTGCGTGCGATGCTGCGCGAGGTCAGAAAACGGTCTGGATTCCCGCGAGCTGGAGTTCTCCTGGAACCGAGTCACAGACAGGTTCTCAGTCGCCATGTGTGCTGGGGAGGTCGAACCCAGGTCCTCTGCAAGAAGCGGTCATCGCTCTTAACCGCGTTAGGCACATCCCTCAGCCCCTAGTTCTGTAATATCTTTTTATTAATGCCATCTTGAATGCTTTTGTGTAACCTACTACTTTTCTAAAATGTAATCACTGCATTATATTTGTAAGGTACTGTAAACTTTGTGTTTCAAAATACTGGGATACATCATTGTGAATTATAATTTCCAATTTACAAAACATCCTAATTCTCTCTAACAAATTATTGTGATATTTTTTCCATTTTCGTTTCTGTTTCTTTACCACATATATAAACAAAATAAATCTCATGTTTTATTTCTGATTCATACCCTAAATCTAAGTCAATTTAAAAAAAAATCATTTTAATGGAAAGCATTCATTTATTTATGAATTCCTGTTGTTAAGTTTTTTATTTCATTTTTCTATATTCCTTCTTTTTTTTATTGCTGTTTTGTGTATTTAAAATATTTTCAATTCGGTGCAGGCATTTACCGCCCGTTCCTTTTTTTTCCCCCACCCCACCCCACCCCATCCAAGATCATGCATTATGCCATAAATGTCCTGCATCTTTCTCTCAGTCTTTTTTTTTTTTTTATGCTTAGGAATTCACATTTTCCTCCATTAATTTTGTGTTGCTCCAAAATATGGATATATACTTTCCAACCATATACAGTAATTACAGAGTCTGAAAATAATTGGTGGGTAAATTCTAGAGCCTGTTGAGAAATTCATATTATAGCAACATAGTTGCTTTCAGATAAAAAGAAATAGAACAATAATGTTATTCAGCTTGCATTTCATCTGGGGGATTTGGTGTTAGCATGCACACATGAGGGAAACCGTTTGTCTTTCTAGGACTGTGTTACCTTACTCAGCTTAATGTCTTTGAGCTCCATCCATTTACCTGAAAATTTCATAATGCCATTTTTCTTTACTGC
This sequence comes from Rhizomys pruinosus, assembly GCA_009823505.1. Lineage (NCBI taxonomy): Eukaryota > Metazoa > Chordata > Mammalia > Rodentia > Spalacidae > Rhizomys > Rhizomys pruinosus. The sequence goes on from VZQC01005395.1 coordinate 98,518, forward strand.
TGAATAGTACACCTTTGTGTAGATGTGCCACATTTTTTTTAATTTTATTTATTTACTTATTTGCACCCGTGTCATGCAATGCCACGGAGGTCAGAAGAGGGCGTCGAATTCCCCTGGAACAAGAGTTAAAGACGGTTCTCAGCCGCCATGTTGGTGCTGGGGATCGAACCCAGGTCCTCTGCAAGAGCATTCGGTGCTCATAACCAGTAGGCCGTCTCTCCCGCCCCGATGTACCACATTTTTGTTACACACTCATCAGCTGAGAGGCATTTGACTTGGTTCCAACTCTTCACTATTGTGAAATGAGCTGCAATAAACTTGCCTGTACATGTACCTTTGTGGTAGGATGAGTCTTTTGGGTATACACACAGAAGTGGTATGGCTGGGTCAGGTAGTAGGCTCATTTTGAGTCTTTTAAGGGTTCTCCACACTGCTTTCCATAGTGGTTGTACAAGTTTACATTCACACCAGCAGTGGATGAGTGTTCCCCTTTCCCCACAACCCCTCCAGCATCTGTTGTCTTTTGTTTTCTTGAACTTAACTACCCATATTTGAGTGAGATGATATCTGAGAGTGGTTTTAATTTGCATTTCCTTAATTATTAATGATGTTGAAGACCTTTGAAGGTGTTTCTTAGCCATCTTTAATTCCTCACTGGTGAAGCCTTTGTTCGGCTTGCTCCACTTTTTGAGTAGGTCATTTGTCTTCTTACTTCTTTATTTTTTGAATAGTTTATATATTCCTGACATTAATACTCTGTCAGATGTATCACTGGTAAAGGTTCCTCCCACTCTGTGCATTGTCTCTTCACCTACTTGATTGTTTCTTTCCCTGTACAGAAGTTTTTGAGTTTTATGAGGTACCATTTGTCAACTATTGGCCTTACTTCTTATGCAGCTGATGCCTGATTTAGAAAGGCTTTTCCTAAGCCTATGTCTTGTAGCTTGTCAAATTTTTCTTCTATTACCTTCAGGATTTCAGGCTTCACGTTGAGATCTTTCATCCACTTGGAGTTGATTTGAATACAGGGTGAGAGATAGGGGTTTAATTTTGTTCTTCTACATATGATGATCCAATTTTGCCTGCACCATATGGTGAGGATATCCTTTCTCCTTTGAGTGTTTTTTGCCCCTTTGTCAAACATGAGGTGGCTGAAATTGTATGAGCTCAACTTTAGTTCTTCAATTTTGTTCCATTGGTCAACGGGTCTGTTTTTGTGCCAGTACCAGGCTGTCATTATGACTATGGTCCTGTAATATAGTTTGAAGTTCAGTTGGGAAATCCCCCCTGTATTGCATTTTTCACTCAGAGTTGCTTTAGCTATTTGTTGTCTTTTGTTTGCCATATGAATTTAATGAGTTTTTTCCAAGTTTGTGAAGAAGCTTATAGGGATTTTGGTTGGGATTGCATTGAATCTGTATATTAATTTAGGTAAAATGGACAATTTTACTATATTAATTTTCCCAATCCATGAGCTTTTAGAGGCCTTTCCATCTTTTGATGTCATTTTCAATTTCCTTCTTCAGGTGTTTAAAATTTTTGTTGTAGAGTTATTTGGTATTTTGGTTAGGTTTGTTCCCAGGTATCTAATTATTTCTGACACTATTGTGAGTGGGAAGGTGTTTTTATTTTCCTTTTCTACTTGTTAATTGTTGGAATAAAGAAATGCTACTGATTTTTCTAGGTTAATTTTGTAGCCCGAAACTTTATTAAAACTCTTAATGGTTTCTAGAAGTTTTCTGGTGGAGTTTTTAGCATCCCTTAGGCAAACTATCATATTGTCTGCAAAAAAGGGATAGCTTAACTTCTTCTTTTATGATTGGTACTCCTTTAATGTCCTTCTCTTGTCTCATTGCCCTAGCAAGGGTTTCAAGCACTATGTTGAAGAGGAGTGGCAATAAGGGGCAGCCTTGCCAGGTTCTCTCCTTTAAGAGAATTGAATCCACTTTTTTCCCCATTTAGGATGATGTTGGCAGTGGGATTGCTATACATGGCTTTGATCATGTTGAGGAATGTTCCTTTCAGACCTATTCCCTCTAAGACTTTAAACATGATGAGATGCTAGGTCTTGTCAAAGGCTTTTTCTGCATCAGTTGAGATGATCTTGTGATTTTTGTCTTTCAATCCATTTATGTCTTTATGATATTTATTGATTTATGTATGTTGAACCATCCCTGAATCTCTGCTATGAATTCAACTTGATCATAACGGATGATCTTTTTGATGTAGGTCTGTATGCGATTTGCAAGTATTTTGCTGAGAATCTTTGCATCTATGTTCATTAGTGAGAGGGGTTTATAGATTTCTTTTTTGCTTGCATCTTTGCCTGGTTTGGGTATTAGAATGATGCTGGCTCCACAGAAGGAGTTTGGGAAAATTCCCTGTTTGTGTGCTTCTAAGCACTTTGAGTGCCAATGGTTGTAGGACCTCTTTAGATGTTTTATAGAATTTTCACGTGAAACCACCTGGACCAGGGCTTTTTTTAGTTGGGAGTTTCTTAATTAAATCTTCAATTTTCTCTTCTTGGTTAAGCTTTGGTGGTTCCCAGGATTTCAGATATTCATCCATTTCTCTTATATTTTCAAATTTAGTGGAGTATAGATCTTTGAAGTATTCCCGTATGATTGTGTGGATCATTTCTCTGTCTTTTGTGATATTTTCCCTTTCATCACAAATACTGTTGATTTGGAGTCTCTCTCTCTCTCTCTCTCTCTCTCTCTCTCTCTCTCTCTCTCTCTCTCTCTCTTCTTTCTTTTTTGTGTTAACTGGCCTAGATGTCTGTCTGTTTTGTTTATTTATCAAAGAACCAGCTTTTGGATTCCTTGATTTTATGTATTGTTTTCATTGTTTTTATTTCATTGATTTCTGCTATGATTTTTGATATTTCTTCCTGTCTGATGGGTTTAGGGTTCATTTGTTGTTGTCTTTCAAGTGTTTTTAGCTGCAGTGTCAGGTCATTTATTTGTTCCCTTTCTGTTTTGTTTTGTTTTGTTTTGTTTTTTGGACTTAGAGCTATAAATTTCCCTCTCGAGACTACTTTTAATGTAACCCACAGGTTTTGTTGTGTTGTGTTATTTTTTTCGTTCAGTTCCATGAATACTTTTATTTCACTCTTTATTTCTTCCCTGACCCATTCACTACTCAGGATTATGTTGTTTAGTCTCAATGTGTTCTTGTAACTAGTTAGACTTATTCTGGTGGTCATACTGAGCTTTATTGCACTGTGGTCTGGTAGAATGCATGTAATAATTTCTATCCTTTTGTATTTGTTGAGGTTCCTTTTGTGCCCCAGTATGAGGTCGATTTTGGAGAATGTTCTCTGAGGTGCTGAGTAGAAAGTATATTCTCTGGTAGGTGGGTGGAATATTCTATAGATGTCTGTGAGGTCCATTTGGTGTATTGTATTGTTCAGTTCTGATGTCTCTCTATTTACTTTCTGTCCTGTTGATCTATCCAAAGGCTTAGTGGGGCACTGACATCCCTCACTATTAGTGTGTTAGGATTAATCTGTATATTGAGGTCCTGGAGAGTAGTGTTTATAAAGTTAGGCGCACCAGAGTTTGGTGAATAGACATTTAGGATTGTGAAATCTTCGTGGTTCATTGTTCCTTTGACAAGGATGTAATGACCCTCTTTGTCTCTTCTGATTAATTTTAATTTGAGATTTATTTTGTCTGATATTAGAATAGCCACCCCAACTTATTTCTTGGTAGCATTTGCTTGGAATATTTTTTCCATCCTTTCACTCTAAGGTGGTGTTTGTCCTTGAGGGTGAGATAGATTTCTTGTTGACAGCGTATAGAAGGGTTCAGTTTCCTAATCCATTCTCCCAGTCTATGCCTTTTGGATGGGGAGTTTAGACAATTAATATTTAAGGTTATTATTGAAAGATGTACCAGGTTGCTTCCTTTCACTTTTTTTTTTTTTTTTTGCATTCTTGGTCTAGGTTTATATTTACTCTGTTTTGATTTTGTTGCTTTCTCTCTTTAATTGCTTAGGGATAGTTACTTCTTTCCTCAGTTCTTTGCATTGTTTTGAGGATTTTCTGAGGTGTTGGTTTCTTAGACATGTATTCTTTCATCATGCTCATGTCATAAAAGATTCTTATTTGTCCTTCAACTATAATTGACATTTTTGCTGGGTATAGTAGTCTGGGTTGGCATCTAAAGTAATTTAGTATTGGGAATCATTTGGTCCACATTTTTCTAACTTTCATAGTTTGCATAGATAAGTTAGCTGTGATTCTGATGCATTTCCCCTTATATGTAACTTGTTGTTTTCTCTTGTGGCTTTCAGTATTTTGTCTTTGTTTTGAGCATCTACTGTTTTATCAGCTATATGGTGTAGGGAGTTTCTTTTCTGGTCCTGTCTACTTGGTGCTCTATGTGCTTCTTATATTGGTATGGATTGTCTTTTTTTAGTTTGGGGAAGTTTTCTTCTATTATTCTGTTGAATATCTGATCAATACCATTCTCTTGGGATTCTTCTCCTTCCTCTATCCCTATGATGCAGAGGTTTGGTCTTTTCATAGTGTCCCACATTTCCTGGTTGTTCCACTCTTGTGTTTTTTTAATTTTTTTATAATCTTTACTTTAGCTTTGTAGTTGCTCCATGCTATCCTGCAGGTATGATATTCTTTTTTCTTCTTCTTCTTCTTCTTCCATTGCACTTCTGAGGCTTTTTCCCATCCTTTCCTGGTGGATGGATGAATGTCCAATATCCTTTTTCATTTCACCCTGTGATTACTTTACATTTTCCAGTTCCCTCTACAGCCTCTCATTCTCATCTTGTAGCTCCTTGGTTTGTTGGTCATTTTCTTTTTTCATTTCAGCCTGGGATCTTTTCAGTGTTTCCACTTCCTTCCTGAGTTTGTCATTTTTTTCCCTCTAGGTCTTTCTTGAGTTTTTCAATCTCTCCCTTTAGTTCTTTCCACCACTTATCATTATCTCCCTGTAGGTCCTTCTTGACCTTTTCATTCTCTTCCCTTGGTTCTCTAATTCCTTTGAATATGTCTACAGTTGTTTGCCTAACGTGAGTGTCTTGGCTTCTTTCTTTGGAGATCTCATTGTAGGGATATTCCTTAGGGTTGGTAGAGCTTGGTGTAGATTTATTATGAGCTTTTCCCATATTATTTTTTCTTTGTGTCTTTGGCATGTGTATTTGTCTGTTTACTTATTTGTTTCTTTGAAATCTGGCACTTCAAAATTTGCTGCACAGACTATAATCACCAATGCTCCACCTGTTAGGTCCTCTGAACCAGAGCTCCACCAGGATGAGGGGGTGGCGGCTGGGTTGGGTTTCTAATTCAGCTTGTGTGCCAGTAGGCCCCCAAGGGTCAAGGCAGGTCCTCCTTGCCTCACTGGTAGCTCACTGACTCTGGGTGGCTGTCTGGAGTCTGAGCTTGGACTTCTGGGTGCAGGTGGCAAGCCAGCCCAAGGATCAAGGTGGGTCCGCCTTACCTCACCGGCACTTCACTGACTCTGGGCACCTTTCTGGAGTCTGAGCTGGGTATTCTGGAGTCAGGTGACGATGCTCCCAAGGGTCAAGGTGGGTCTGCCTTGCCTCCTCAGCCCCTCACTGACCATCTTTCTGAATTATATGGTAATGAATTCCTCTCTTAAGACTGCTTTTAATGTATCCCTCAGGTTTTGTTGTGTTGTATTCTCTTTTTCATTTATTTCCATGAATATTTTTTATTTTGTTAATTTTTTTCCCTGACACACTTATTATTCAGAATTGTGTTGCTTAGTCTTCATGCGTTCTTGTATCTAGTCAGGCTTATTCTGGTGTTCATATTCAGCTTTAATTCACTGTGGTCCAATAGAATGAATGAAATAATTTTAATCATTTTGTATTTGTTGAGATTTATTTTGTGTCACAGTATGTGGTCAATTTTGGAGAATGTTCTGTGAGCTGCTGAGTAGAAAGTATATTCTTAGGACCCGGGTTCGATCTCCAGCACCCACATGGAAGGTAAGAACCATCTGTACCTCCAATTCCAGTAGAACTCCATTTCCATGAGAATCCAGAGAATCCTCTTTTGACCTCCACGGCATTGCACGACTAGGGTGCACAGACCTACATGCAGACAGTACACTCATACACATACAAAAATAAATAAAATTTAAAAAATGTATATTCTCTGGTGTTTGGATGGAATATTCTGTAGATGGCTGTGATGCCCATTTGGTGTATTGTATTGCTCAGTCCCTATGTGTTTATTTATTTATTTTTTTGTCCAGTTGAACTATCCAAGAGACTCAATTGAGTATTGAAACCCCCACTATTTTTGTCCTGCGATTATTATTTGTCCTGCAGAATTGTATTTATAAAGTTTGGTGCATAAACATTTAAGATCATGAAATCTTCATGGTTAATATTTCCTTGATAAGGATGTAATGGCCCTCTTTGACTCCTCTGATGAGTTTTACTCTGAGGTCTATTTTGTCTGATATTAGAATCGCAACTTCTGCTTGATTTTTGGTGTTATTTGCTTAGAATATTTTTTTATATCCTTTCACTCTAAGGTGGTGTATGTTCTTGAGGGTGAGAAGGCTTTCTTTTAGGTAGCAGATATATATATTTTTTGTTTCATAATCCATTCTCCCAGTATATGTCTTATGATTGGCGAGTTTAGACCATTAATATTTAAGGTTATTATTGAGAGATGTATATTTCTTCTTTTCAGTTTATTTTTTGTTTGTAATTTTGGTCTAGGTTTTTATATACTCTGTTATACTCTGTTATTATGTTGTTAATTTCCCTCTGTAGTTGCTTGGGGATAGTTGCTCCTTTACTCTGTTGTCTGAACTATTGTTTTGACTATTTTCTGAAATGTTGGGTTTTTTGGCATGTATTGTTTCATTTTGTTTATGTCATAAAAGATTTTTTTCTTTCTCCTTCAACTATAATTAACATTTTTGTTGGGTATAGTAATCTGCGTCGGAATATACAGTCGTTTAGGGCTGGTAATACTTTGGTACACATTCTTCTCGCTTTCATACTTTGCACTGAGAAGTCATCTATAATTCCGATAGGTTTCCACTTATATGTACATTGTTGTTATTCTCTTGTGGTTTTCCATATTTTGTTTTGGGCATCTAGTGTTTTAAATATGATATGGCATGGGGAATTTCCTTTCGGGTATTGTCTATTTGGTGTAATATATGCTTCTTGTATTTGCATGAGTTTGTCTTTTATCAGTTTGAGGAAATTTTCTTCTATTATTTTGTTGAAAATCTGATTAATACTTTTGTCTTGGGAATCTAATCCTTCCTCTATCCCTATGATGTGTAGGTTTGTTTTTTTTCATAGTGTCCCCCATTTTCTGGTTATTCCACTCATGTGTGTGTGTGTGTGTGTGTGTGTGTGTGTGTGTGTGTGTGTTTAATTTTTCATAATCTTTACTTGAAGATTTTTGTTGTGCCATGCTCTCATGCGTTTTTGATATTCCTTATTTCTGTTTATTCCATTCTAGTTCTAAGGCTTTTCCCCATTCTTTTCTGTTGAGTGGATGAATGTTCAAATATCTTTTTCATTTCATCCTGTGATTTATTCAGTATTTCTATTTCCTTTGGAGCTTGTCATTCTCCTTGCTTCCCTGGTCAGTTTCTTTTTTTATTTCAGCCTCAGATCTTTTCAATATTTCTACTTCCTTCCAGAGTTTGCCTCTAGTTCTTCCTGGAGTTTATCATTCTTTCCTTCTACTTCCTTCCTGAATTTTTCATTCTCTCCCTTTAATTTTTTTTATTTCTTCCATATATTCTTAGATTTATTTCAATGTTCTTCAAAGGTAGGTGTTTTGGTTTCTTTCCAGGGAGATATCTTTTTAGTGATCTTCTGTAGTACTGGTAGAGTTTGCTATGGATTTATTGTGAGCTTTTCTCATGGTGTTTCTTTTTCCTTGTGTATTTGGCATATAGATTTGTTTCTTTTTTGTTTGTTTGTTTGGATTCTGCTACTAATCTCAAATGTTAATATGGAGAACTGGTTGGTCACTCACTCTGCTTCCTTTAGGCTTGTTCCTCAATGTTGGCTGTGCAGCCTAAAATCACTAACGCTGCACCTGCTGGATTGTCCCCACCACAGCACCAGCAGTTTATCATCACTACCACACCACCAGCAGCTTGAGGGTGGGCAGAAGTAGTTTTGCTCCTTTTGAAGACCTGACTTGGCTACTGAGCTTGTTGGCCACCTCTTCATCTCAATGGTACCCAGGTGGGAAATCTCAGGGCTTTCCCAAGCCCCTGGCAGGTCCACAATGTGATCTGCCTCACCTGACCTGGCTGCCTACCGTGCTGGTTGCCTCTCCAGCCATCATTATTCTAAATGGGGAAAAAATAGTAGCATTCCCCATAAAGTCAGGAACCTGGAAAAGTTGCCAACTATCCCCACTCCTTTTCAATATAGTTCTTGGTACCCTTGCTAGAGCAATAAGACAAGAGAAGGAATTTGGAGGAGTACTAATTGGAAAAGAGGAAGTCAGACCATCCCTTTTTGCAGAGGACATGATACTTTACCTAAGGGACACCAGAAAACTCCTAGAGAAGATTAACAGTATTATCTCCTAGAAAAGATTACCAGATTTCAGTAAAATGGTGAGATATAAAATTAACTTAGAAAAATCAGTAGCCTTTCTTTATATCAATAACACACAATTGGAGAAGGCATATAAGGAGATCTTCCTATTTGCAATAGCCTAAAAGAAATCTAGGAAAAATGCCTGACCAAAGACATTAAAAATCTCTACAACAAAACTTTTAAATCCCTGAAAAAGAAACATTCAAAGAAGTAAAGAGAAAACCCACAGAGAGGGTGGAAACCTTCACCACGGATACATCTGACAGAGTATTATCATCCAGAATATACAAACTACTGAAAAAAAAAGAAAAACAAAGTAGCAATAAAAAATGATCCTGTCATAAGAGTGAGTAAAGAGCTGAACAGAGATTTCACAAATGAAGAAGTAAAGATGGAGGAGAAACATTTTAAAACTGTTTAGAATCACTAATAATTAAGGACATGCATATTAAAACCACTTTAAGATTTCATCTTACACTGGAAAGATGGGCTATGAAACCAGGAAACAAAGGACAGCAAATGCTGGAGAGGTTGTGAAGAAAGAGGAACACCCATCCACTGCTGGTGGGAAGGCAAACTCATATAACCCCTATGGAATCCAATGTGGATAACTCTCAAAATACGCAGTGAGACCACCGCCTGAATCTGTCATACAACTCCTGGGTATATATCTCCAAGACTCATCTTCTTGCAGAGATATATGTACATCTATGTTTATTCCAGCTCTCTTCACAATAGCAAAGAGCTGGAAGCAACCCAGTCATCCCTCAACCAATGAGTAGATAAAGAAAATGTGGTACATCTACACAATGGAATTCTGTGCAGTGGCAAAGAAAGAAAACATCATGATCTTTTCAGGTAAACTGATGGAACTACAAGCCATTATGCTAAGTGAAGTAACACAGTCTCAGAAAGCAAAACTACTTATGATGTCCCTCATTTTTGGATCCTAACACAAAATCGCTATATTTAAGGCAAACTATATAAATATTGTTTCTTTCTTTTTTAGTAAATATAATACCTGATTTTACTCATCAACTTGCTGTGTAATGTAGGATTGTAAAGTAATATTTTTTCTTTACTTGCATACAAATCTACTGTCAAAATGTGAATCCTGAAAGATGTTTTGGAATTAACCATAGTTTTCGGTATATGAGTGGCATGTGTATTTGTATATTTTAGAGCATTACAAATTGGAAGAAAAAAACAACAAAATGACTGGATCAAAGAACTGACTGAAACAGTAAACTTCTGCCCCAAACATTAAACTTCTTCACTGAAAAAAATGAAAGACATGTGTGGCAGAATGCATGACCTCTGGGGGGATGGGGGGGTGGGGGTCAAAGAAGGGGGCATGGGTCTAAATTTAATTAACAAATGTTGTATGAAATGTACAAAAGTTCAATAAAACTGGTTTTTAAGTAAAAAAAAAGAAAAGAAAAAATGAAGCACCACCAAGCCAAAAGGAATATGGAATTGATAATCTTAGTAAGCTCATTTTAAGCAGGAAAATGCCTCACAAATCCAGTGAATGTAATGAAAATCAGAATATCCAGACTAGGCAATAAAATTGAAGAAATGGATTGCTCAAGAAAAACTCTTAAATTTCTTTTTATAGACAAATAAATAGAAAACAGAAAATTGTCACTCACTATGGAAGTTCTAAATCTATACTTCATTTGCTTATATGACTGTGGTGTATGTTCTTGAGGGTGAGAAGGCTTTCTTTTAGGCAGCAGATAGATGAATTTTGTTTCCTAATCCATTCTCCCAGTATATGTCTTATGATTGGGGAGTTTAGACCATTAATATTTAAGGTTATTATTGAGAGATGTGTATTTCTTCTTTTCACTTTATTTTTTGTTTGTAATTTTGGTCTAGGTTTTTACACACTCTGTTATACTCTGTTATTATGTTGTTAATTTCCCTCTGTAGTCAAAAGACACAGAAAACTAGAATGCATTATGAAAGTAAATCTATCTTTCTATGGTCTTGTAAACTTATCTCACCTTCAATGATAGGCATTACTTGAGAGTTAAAGTATGGAATAAATATCCCAAGTAAATGGCACTAAGATGCAAGATGGTGTTCTAATTCTAGTATCTGACTGTGGAGTTGGGACCATTGATATTTTGCCTTATTATAGAAAAATGTTTATTGGTTGCTATCATTTTTATTTGTTCATGTTATTGGTCTTGTTTTGTGTTTCCAAAATTAGATGTTGTTTTCTGTTTGTTTGCTTGTTTGTTTTTCTGCATCCTTTTTGATATATTAATTCCTATGTTTGGTCCTTTCTGATGCTTAAATTATTCTCTGTAGGTCTGTCTGGTTTGGTGGACATGAATTATTTCGGCTATTCATATTTGGAAAACGTTCAATTTCCCTTTGATACCTCTGCTGGATAAGGTTTTTTGGATTGGAATCCACTACTTTTGTGAAAGTTCCATTGATTTTTGGATGTAATGTTTTAAGGATGTCTATAAAGAGCATTTTATTTATGATGTCATTTAACTTCAGGGTTTTTCTGTTTGGGTTTTGTTTGCTTGACCTGTCTGTCTATGCATGAGAGGTCAGTATTGAATTGACCCACTATTACTTTGTGGGAGTCATTGTAGGATTTTAACTCTAATAAAGTTTTTTTGTGTGTGTCTTTGTTTTTTTCTTTATGAAATTGAATGTCACTTTATGAGGTACATATCTAAGTTTCGGATTATATTTCTTCTTGGTTGATTTTTCCTTTAATGTGTATTGAGTGACATTCCCCATCTCTTCTGACAGGTTTAAGTTTGAATCCATATTGTGAGATATTAGGATATCTACACCTGCTTGTGTCTTGCTTCCATTTGCTTGGAATATCTTTTTCCATCCTCTTAACCTACGATGGTGTCAATCATTGTGAAATGTGGCAATTCTTGCAGGCAGCACATTATTTGATTCAAATTCCAATTCAATTAGTTGGTCTGTGACTTGTTACTGGGTAATTCAGACTAGCAATTTTGAAGGATATTATTATGTTTATTAATTATTGTTATGCTAATGTTGTAATGCTTTTTTTATTTTATTTATTTTTGTATGTGTATGAATGTAATGTCTGCATGCAGGTTTGTGCACCCGTGTCGTGCAATGCCAAGGAGGTCAGAAGAGGGTGTCAAATTCCCCGAACTGGAGTTAAAGAAGTTTTTCAGCCGCCATGTGGGTGCTGGGGATTGAACCCCTGTCCTCTGCAAGAACAGTCGGCGCTCTTAACCACTAAGCCATCTCTCCAGCCCCATTTTTTTAAATACTAGTTTGGATAACTGTTCATGAGTAATTCATTCATTTTCACACTTTAATCATGAGGAAGGATCTCAACAGAATATGTGATTTACCACTGACTACACTTTTCTCTATCTTGCAGTTTTCCATCTAGTCATTTCATTTCTTTTTTTTTAATATTTTTATTAATTTTTTATTTATTTCTGTATGTGTATGAATGTACTGTCTGCATGCAAGTCTGTGCACCCGTGTCGTGCAATGCCGCGGAGGTCAGAAGAGGGTCTCGGATTCCCCTGGAGCTGGAGTTCTCCTGGAACTGGAGTTTCAGACGGTTCTCGGCCGCCATGTGGGTGCTGGGGATCGAACCCGGGTCCTCTGCAAGAGCGTCGGCGCTCCCAACCGCTAGGCCATCTCTCCAGCCCCCATTTCATTTCTTATTAGCTCTTCCACCAGTCAAAGTGATTGGAGGATACAGTAGACAAAATTCACAAAATTGATTAATTCTCTACTTCATATTCATTGTCCAGATCAGGAGAAGTGACAGGCATTCTTCTTTTCGGCTAATTAACTCAACTTGAACTTCACTTCCAGTTTATTTGTGCTACTGGAGTAACAAGGCATTTGAACTGAGCATTTGGTGGTATAAGTATGCAAATTACTATAGGTATTTAGTTCTTAGTGAGACAAAATCTCCCCTGTGGGCTTTCACATGACTGAATAACAATGCAACTATTGGTTCTTATCCAATATAAATATTTATGCTTATCCACATTTTCTTTTCATTTTTAGTTTTCTTCTTAAATTTTGAGAGACATAGATTACAAAACTAATTAAATTAATGAGAAAGGATGATATCTATAAATAAATTTTCTACAGTACTTTCTTACAAAATATAGTCAGAATTGTCAATCTGTTAAGAATTACTACATTTAATTAATCCTGTTTGCTTTTAATAATGAAATCATGAGAGAAGCAAATGTTGAGAATGAAATACAATTCAAATCGATATTCCTAATTGTGAAAATAAAATGTGTCTGTAGTGAGCCTACAGCTACATGTTGTAAATATGCTTTAAATATCTATTTGCCATAAAGAATTTTTGGCCCTTTACATTTGAGAATTGTAACAGATTGACAATTCTGACTATATTTTGTAAGAAAGTACTGTAGAAAATGTATTTATAGATATCATCCTTTCTCATTAATTTAGTTTTGTAATCTATGTCTCTCAAAATTTAAGAAGAAAACTAAAAATGAAAAGAAAATGCAGATAAGCATAAATATTTATATTGGATAAGAACCAATAGTTGTATTGTTATTCAGTCATGTGAAAGCCCGCAGGGGAGATTTTGTCTCACTAAGAACTAAATACCTATAGTAAGTTGGATACTTATACCACCAAATGCTCAGTTCAAATGCCTTGTTACTCCTTTGCAGTGAGTAGGATGTACCAGAAAGTGCCAGCAGAAGGATTGACTCCTCTGGGCATTGAAGGGAAGAAATGCCTCAGGTTGCTGCAGACATCAGGCCCCTCTCTGGATTTTTAATGAATCCTAACGAAGCTTATCTTCTAGGTGCTGCAAAGGTTTTACTACAAGATACTTTCTTAACTCCCCCCCATAGAATAAGGAGAAATATGATGATGATGATGATGAGGTCGTTCTCCAGCTGTAGATTGGAGCCAGCTGTTATAGAGGTATTCTCTTGTAAAATCGGTAAAACTGCCTTCTTTAATTGACTAATGGACATAGAAACTGTGAAAAGGATTATTCACTATTCAGAACCAAATATAATGCTAAAGTCTCCTTAAGCTATGCACTTAAGCAAAATATATTAATACAGGAGCTCTGACATCAACAATGGATTATTCTACCAAGGAGATGCTGGCCAGGGGATCCAAGCCCCCACAAAAGGTAAAGGCTCCTTGCCTCCAAACCAGGATATCTGCAGGAAGAGAGGCAATAAGGCCCTGCTGTTGAAGACCTGATATAAACATAGGAAAGATGTATGGAGACCGCACTTGGAAGCATACGGATGGTCTCTAGAATGCCAGAGAGTGTTACCAAAGGCCAATAAACCAATAAAGCAAATATAGGTCTCCTTGAGTCAAGCAAGACCCCTCCGTCAGCACCAGCTACACCTCATCTGCCTGGAAATACTGTGCAGCAGTGGCAGCCATATGTCTGTATATCCTAAACCTAATTGGCTATTGGCTCTCTCCTTGGAGGAATAACCCACGGCTGATGCCACAAGCTTATATCCTCTAATGGTTAGGAGATGTTATAAACCACATGAAGACACTGTCATACTTAACAGAAGAAAATGTAATTCATGGATTAACATACCATACAAACATCTGTGTCTATACCAAAGTAACCTACCATAACAATTAGTAATGTTTAAATACCTATGTATCCAATTGTGAGTCCTTCATTAGTAGGACCGAAAGGCTATATATTATACTGTTTAAATACCTATATATCTAATTGCATGTGCTTCATTAGTAGGATTGAAAGGTTATGCCTGGACAAGCTGGCAGCCCATGAAAGAAAACAGCCAGAATTGACTAGAGACCAAGACAACAGCTCCAGAGAAAGTAGACTGTTTTGCATCTCATCCACCTGTGCCCCTTTTCTAAGCCTGGGGAACAATCTGCAGAAGAGGAGGCGCGGTAGAATGTAAGGGCTGCGACTGGGGTGAATGGTGAAACTACAACAATATAGAATGGACACTCATTTGATCAACTTGATTGAACATACAAGCCCCCCCCCCCCTGCTGGATGGTGGGACCCATGAGCTGTGTGGGTTTGGGCACAATTGCTTGCAAATTGGTTTTACATAAAGGATGCTTGTACTCACAAATTATCACTTATTGTTAAAAAAAATGAAAACAAAACAAAAAAACAGAGAAAGACGCAGAAAATTTATGGCAGAATGCATGATCTGGGATGGGTAGGGGTGGGGTGGGGGGAAGGGAAGGGGATATACCCCTGAATTGAATTGGAAAATGATGTATGAAATACACAAAGCATCAACAAAAAAATTAGTTAAAAAATGTAGTAATTACGGAGAACGATAAAAAGAGTTTAGTTTTACATATCTAACTTTTGAAATCCGAATCTCTTGGGCTGTTGATGTGGAGAAATGCTTTAGCATTTGTGTAATCATAACCAGGCTCTGGATTCCATCAGCTCAAAAATTATTGAAAATTAAAATCCAAACTCTCCCTAAAAATTAATTTCTTTGGCTGGAGAGATGGCCTAGAAGTTAAGAGCACTGACTGCTCTTGCAGAGGACCAGGGTTTGATCTTTAACTCCAGTTCCAGGGGAATCTGAACCCCTCTTCTGACCTCCGCGGCATTGCACCACAGGGGTGCACAAACCTACATGCAGACAGTATATTCATACACATAAAAAATAAAAAAAAATTAGCTTCTTTCCTCATGAAATAAATCATAAATCATTATTTCAAAAAATAATATAAACATAAATGACCTTATAATTAATAGAATAGTTTATAACTTCTTAACTATCAATAATATTTAGATAATTGTATTTAAATATGTTGTCAGAATCTGTGCTTTATAACATTGTGGTAGAAAATGTTTTCTACAAAACAGCTTTTGCTTCAAAGGGAATCATTGGATTTTTCTGAACAAAACATGTTTGACCATGTCACAAGAATAAACACTCATCCTATCTTAAATGACTTTCCACTGTAGTAGAGATTTATGAACTTCCATAGTGACACACACAAAAAAAAGACTTGTAAATCAATATATTTTCAAAATATGTCAGGAAAGCAGACTAAAGGAGAAAATGGGGACTCTAAGCTTCAGCATATATCTTACATTTTTATTATCATTAGGGATGGTGGAAAACAGTTATCACATATTCCAACAGTATTGCCTAATGGTTAAAAATATGTTGGTCACATGTAGATGTTTGTATTAAACACCTATAAAGAAAAAGAAGGAAATAAATGTAACCTAAGGAAACTTTGGACCTTTATCTGTAATGTACTATCACTGGACAATAACTCAATCAACCCAGATGTGACTTAATCAGATAACAGAGTTCATACTGGTAATATAGAGAATAGTTACTCAGCTTTTATTTTATTTTTTTAATTTTATTTTTTAATTTAATTTATTTATTTATGTGTATGAATGTACTGTCTGCATGTAGATCTGTGCACCCGTTGTTGTACAATGCCGCGGAGGTCAGAAGAGGGTGTCAGATTCCCCTGGAACTGGAGTTCTCCTGGAATTGGAATTATGGACGGTTCTCAGCTGCCATGTGAGTGCTGGGGATCAAACCCAGGTCCTCTGCAAGAGCAGTCGGTGCTCTTAACCGGTTACTCAGCTTTTAGAACTTTAAAATACCAGGGTTTAGTCTAACTCAAAGTTTGAGAAGCCACTTAGTCTTAGACAAATAACACCTTAGTTTTGTACTTAGTTAAGTAGTTTTAATAGTTTGCTTTATTAATTGTTGCAAGAATTACATAATTAACTTTCTAACATTCCCAGAGTATTATTAGTCAATAGCAAGCACTATAATTATTGACCATTATTTTCAATATTATTTTTTTAATTTTTATTTATTTATTTTCTGTGTATGAATGTACTGTCTGCATGTAGGTTTGTGCACCTGTGTCGTGCAATGCTGAGGAGGTCAGAAGATGGTGTCGGATTCCCCTGGAACTGGAGTTCTCCTGGAATTGTAGTTACAGATGGTTCTCAGCCGCCATGTGGGTGCTGGGGATCGAACCTGGGTCCTCTGCAAGAGCAGTCGATGCTCTTAACTGCTAGGCTATCTTTCCAGCCCCTATTTTCAATATTATTGAAATTGTTTGTAGTACTATGGTGAAATAATTCTAAGGCTTTGGACAGTATATTATCTCCTTCATTTTATTATAACACTATTAAAAGCTTAACTAATTGGAGTTCTTTTAAATTAAAATAAATACTATTTTAATATATTTTTAAAATAATAATAATTATTATTATTGTTGTTGTTATTATTATTTGTCCCATGCAATTAATGAGCATTCCCCCTTCTCCACCTCCTCACAGGCATTTGGTGTCTATTCCTCTCTTGATCGTGGCCAGTCTAACTGGGGTAAGAGGAAATCTAAACTTGGATTTGATTTGCATTTTTATAGTAACTACAGATATTAAACATGTGTTTACTTAGCCACCTTCATTTTTTGATTTGAAAGCTCTCCTCAGGTCATTAGCCCATCTTTTATCTATCTGCCTGTGTATTTTTTTGTGTCTTTGTTTTTTGACTCATTTGTACACTACAGATATAAACCATCTTTCAGATATGTTGCAAGTGAAGATTTTCTCCCATTCAGTGAATTTCATTTTCAATTCCTTACTTGGTCCCTTTTGCTGTACAGAAGGTTTTAAGTTAGATGAGGTCCCATGTAGCCCTTTTGGTAAGAGGGTTTGTTTACAATGTTAGTTCTATCAATCCAGGAACAAACTAAGTCCTTCAACATCCTGGTGACTTCCTCTATGTCTTTATTTTAAAATGTAAAATTTTCTTTTCTTTTTTAAACAGGCTTCATTAACTTTTTAATTTTTTTTGTCTTTTTGATACAGGACTCCCTGCTGCCTCAACTGCCCTTGAACTCACTATGTAAATCTGGGTGCCTGGAACACACAGAGATACCCTACCACACCAGGCTCATTTTATTTATTTATTTGTTTATTTATTTTTTACTAACTTTTTTTTCCATAATGGCCACAACTGGAGGCTGGGTTCTCTGTAAAGAGACTCTGGTGTGAGTATTCATAACATTGTCAGTTGTGATAAGGAGACTTGCTGAAGACTGTCTCTTTCCAAAGGTCAGCAGTCAGGTAGCTGTAACTCTTAGAGATGGCATCAAAGTTGGACTTGATGAAATTTCCCAGGGTGGTACTGCAGCGCCTGGCTGATTTGTAAAAGTCATCAATACCAGCCATCTTCAGCAAACTTCTTGAGTATAGAAGCAAAGACAATCCCAATACTTCTGTGGGCAGGAATGAGGTGCACCAGTGCAGAGCCACAATGACCTATGACCTTGCATGGGACAGTACAGAGCTTGCCAATCTTGTTTACCCAATAGCCTGTCTGCACAGGGACAATAGAAAGCTTGGCCAAGATTATTGGCTTCCTGAGTTCCTACCTCCGAGATCACCAACCTCACAGGCCTCAGTATTGCAGTTATGCCTGGCTGTGGCACAACTGTCTTCTGCCACAAGGAGGAGACCAGGAGAAAGTAGAAAAGATAATCCCCATAATAGCAAATGAACCCGAACCATTCAGAAGAAAGATGTGGGGTATGTGTCAGTGAGAAAAACTCATTTATTGTATGGGTTTTAGGCACTTATATAGTTTAGTTGGCTCTTTAGCCAGGAGGTTGGTGGGACAGGGAAGAAGACTATGTGTGCTCTGCAATGGTTAAGATTTGTGGCAAGAAAACCATAACCCCCCAATATAAGCTTATGGCCTGCTCCATTTGACTCTTTCGGATAGGGCAGACATGCTTCAGGAAGGATACACTTTAGGAATGTTATTCTTCATGCTACACTCCCCTGGAGGCTGGGCTGCAGGTGCCTGATGTTCAGTATGGTGAGTGGGAGAGGCTTCCATCTCCTACCAGGCTTCTAGGTTTTCAGGGTGAAACAGACCTTCTAGATTATTGGGGAAAGAAGGTAGCTCTCTTATGCTTAGCCAAAATGTTTTTATCCAGACTCACAGCTTCCCCTTTGTTTTTAAAATGGGAAGTGTTAGCCTTAGCCTTTAAGGGCCGAGCCTAGCACTCATTTGTGGGTACTGGGAACCGAACCTTTTACGTTTTGGTTGGTAGCCTTAGCCTTTAACGGCCACGCTATAGTACATTCATACACATACGGAAATAAATAAAATTAATAAAAAAAATTTTAAATGGGAAGTGTTATCATATTCTTCAAAGAGAAGGAGGGCCTGGTACTACACCAGGATGCTCTTGGCCATAACCTCAGTTAGTTTGTTAAGTCAGCCATTAATGAACTGGATAACACAGGAGGCAATTAATAGAAGCACCCTTAAGGTAATGAGAGGTGCTATGAAAGGGAGCATTCACGTGGTTAAGGGGTTGGAGAACCAGGAGACAGATAATTGGGAAGAGTATCAGACCCAAAGTTGTTTTCAGAGGTCATTAAAAACTCTTACATTTTGTCCACTACCCAGACTTTTTGACATAAAAGCAATATCCCTCCCCCGAAAACATACAGATTCCTTTAATAAGTATTTGTATCCAATTTTACATAGATGATGAATTTAGCTGTACCCCAAAGTCTCAAGTCTTCCTGGGAAGGCCTGTACATATAATTACATTGATTAAATAAAGTCCAGTTTGCATTTGCTATGATCCCACAACTACCCCCATCTCCTTAGTCTTTATAGCCTGACACACCACCTTCTTCCAAGAGTAGTCCCTAGACTTGGGGAAAAGTGACAAGAGAGGGTGAGAAGCAGAACACTCCATCTTTTTCTTGAAGTGATGCCTTGGACTTTTGGGTCTGTCCTGGCTTTCCTTCCAATGGGCTGGCAGTTCATCCAGGGCTCCGTTTTTTAATTCTACTAATAGAACATAAATTGTAAAAAGTACAGGCACTTTATGAAAATATTAATTTTCATAATATATTATTTTTGTACACAGGCATAGATGTTTAGAAATACCATTATCTTCCACATTAGAGTGTCTTCTCTAGACATGTCTTTTGTGAAACAACACCTTTGTCATAAAACACATTTTAGTAGACAAATGAAGGCTAATTAAAGTCTTTTTTAAGAATAAATTATCTTAGCCTTTGATATCAAATCAGAAAAGTAAATTAATTCATTGAGGCATGAATGAGGGGCATTAGTTTAGAGGCTCATTTTTTTTCATGGCTCTTTCATATTTCTTAGCCTCGATAGACTCATTGGGCCTGAGTTTTGGCTGTGGTTGTGATTAAAACACCAGGTTTTTCTTTACTTCACAACTTGGCTGCTGGGGGAAGGCCTGGCCAGGTAAAACCATTTCCATTTTTAGTAAGATTTTTTTTCAGTAAAGAAAGGTATTTTATTTAGCTTGGGTGATTCATACCCACTTCTTGAACAGTTCTTACCTTTAGTACAGTTTTTTAAATGTTCTCCAGGTTCCAAAGCCTTCTTCAAGGTTTTTGGTTTAGTACCTGGCTTTGACACTTTTTAACTAATTTTTTTCTTAAATAATAGTACTTTTATCAATGAATTACCATTGAAACTACCATTATCACTATATTAAGCTACATTAAACACCTTTTTCTCATCTTATTCAGTTGAGAAAAAATTGTAAATATTAGATTTTATACTAAATTCTACTGTGTATTTTTATTGCCTGATTTCTTTAAAAAAACAATACACGTCAGAAAATAAAATTTAAAATTCCCAGGCAAGAAATTTCTCATCAGTTGAACTGATATTCAATTTCTGGACTTTCACAAACTAAGCCACTTTTGCCTGATCTGTGAAGCTCATAAACTTAGAACACTGCTGAGCTCTATCTCTACTGTAATATTTCTTCACTGCTACAGCATAAACTGCTGCCTACATTGTACAGTGTATAGCCTAAGGGAGAACAGGGCTCATCAATTCTACTCACATAATATGTCCTGACACAAACCAAGTTCCCACATATAAGACCTCCTTGAATTCTTTAATAGAATGCAAAATGGTGTGTTTGCACTTTTTTACAAATACGAATGATCCTTGGTCTCTGCTTACTATACAGAATATAATGCCATAAAACATTTTAATTTTCTAGGAATAGTATTTTAAGTTTTATACTAAGACAAAATCCTTTGATAGGATATCAAAGCATATGTAAATTACCCTCATTTAATGTTGTCACAATGTGTTCCCTCTCTATACCCTTGATCTGCTTCGTTCGTGAAAGCATAGTCATTTTGAATTGTGCTATGTCTAACAGAAATACTTTTATTTCCAAAGAACCATTTCAAGTTAAAGGATAATATAAAGCAACGGGGAGAAAATTTTATCTATAAATTTATATTTGTATTGGAAAATATACTATCAAGATCTTACTTAGCATAATAAATAATATTTATGTCAAATCTATGGCATTTTATATAGAAGACTCCTTGAAATAATTATGAAAATCCATTAATAGTCATTGAAGTAGTGATAACTATGCTTAACTCACTGAGTATTAGTTGACTCTTACTGGTATAAAGGAGCAGCCACAGGATGAGACAATAAAACACTGAATAAACTTAACACATAGGCTGAGGCATTACAACTGCATAACATATGTGAGGAAATAAAAAGTTATGTGTTACCCTAATTACTACATTAAATAGTTATCCAGGCAAATATATATATATATATATATATTATATCCCAATTTTTTTCCTTGTTAAATTTAATGGAAATTCATATTTCATTCTTTTTGGAAAAACTTATCTAGTCCAATAACTTAAAAATAATTTTAAAATAAAGTATTAGAACAAAAATAAAAATAAGAACCAAAAAGTACAATTCATTTTAAATTACAAATTTAGTGAGACAATATATTAATATTGAAAAATATGATTTAAAAGATAACCAAAATACTAATGACATTTAAAATTCAGTGAAGTAAGTCACATGATTTTGGCTCAGTAATAGATTTTTTTTCTTGCTCCATTGGTTTCCTTCATTTTCACCAAATATTCTTAGATTTTTTTCACTCACAGTGAATAGTAAAAATGATGAAAACATCTAGATTAGGTAGATTACAATGAAAAATTCTGTCCTAATTTTTGTATTTTAAATTGTTCAACCTAAATAAATACTTGACACAAGAATGCCTCCTCCTGAAAATAAAATACTGAAGTGTACTGGGTTAGAGCATCTGAAAACTACAGGATTCTGCTGTATACTGTTTTTATGTATATAATACAGTACTACATAGAATTACTGGTTTGCAGTTAATTGCTTTGTGACTTTTCTATTTTTTAATGCTTAATAATATGAAATATTCCCTATGCTAATTTTTCAGAAGTTGTGAAATCCTAATAATCATAAATGAACAAATTATAAATAGAAGAATCATAGAAATTCAAGTAATTTTATGGTGAATGTACAAATTATCAAGTAGACATAAATGTAAGTGGTTGTGAAATTATTTTTTAATGTCCTGTGGTGCAGTTAAATGAGGATTATTCCTTGTTTGTTGCAAGGGATTTATTAATTTTCATTTTTGATGAGTTGAGCTAAGTCCTAAGTTTTGTAATAGGAAGAGCTATTTCTTTAAATTCCATGTTATTTTGAGTTTACAGCAAGAAATATAGAAACTTTATTTTTGTTTCAGCCAAACATGAGTGGTCCTGTCAACATGGGGAGTAGCTCTTAAGAGAATAAAATTTAGACTCCCTCCATTGCCTAATTACAGAATCAGGTTCTCATGATTACAGGGCTAAGAATTCCAATATGACAGTTTTAAAGGAGCTTTGTACACTGTATGTACAAGAAGTAAGCATGATAAAACCACAGAAAAGAAAGGCTCTCTAATGTCACAAGACTATAGCTTTCCCTGCACAGATCTATAGTAGTTTGCCACATATGGGAACATCTGGAAAGACTCACTTTTGTGAATATCAGTACAACTATGATGGCTGAAAATGAAAACAGGATTTTAACCTGTTATTATGAAAAGATAAGAATGATAAATCTGATGAATAATATCCCATTATTTAATGTTAGTCCACTATTAAAAAAGTGGAATTAAGAAGTTTGCAGGTAAGTGGACGGAGCTGGAAACAATCATTTGGTGTGAGGTAACAGCAACTCAGAAAGACAAATGATACATGCTACCTTTCCTTTTTGGATTTTAGACTTGAATCTCCAGAAATCCAGAAATGTGTTATATTTGGAATACAAGAGAAGTAAGAAAAATAGAAAAAAAAAATGAACTGGAGGACTTACAAGGGAGGGTATAGAATACAGTGATATAAAGAGAGAAATGAGAACAATGGAACAGGAAAGGTTGTATTGGGGACAGACAGGAAGGGTAGAGGAGGGAACATGGGGAGAAATAACTAAATCCAAATACATTGAAAAACGACATTTCTAAAATTGAAACTCTATACAATTTCTAAAAGAGTTTCAATAAAATTTCCCTATAACCTGGCACCAATGCCCCTGCTAGACACTGTAAACTAATATAGGCAAATGCTAGTGACAGGAATAGATTATCTTTTTTAGAGTTATTGTCTGGTGAGGTTTCATAGACCTCAAGCATTACAGGCTACTGGAAATGCTCTTAGATATCTTACAGAGTTTGACAGTAAGACTCTCCTGCTGAAGACACCATGTACAGAGCTGTAGAAGATGGAGAAATGCAGCTGATCTTGACCTGGTAATCCCATCCCCACTTGCTAGATTTTATAGTGCTGCAAGTTATTATGTACATTATAAAGGGAAAAGAAGCCTTCAGTATTACCCAGTTGTGAACGTTGGGAGCTCCAATACTGACCAGCCTGATATAACATAACCATTGGTACAAAAATGGCGCAGATGGTATTGGAGTAACCAAGAATTTTCTTATTTGATATATGACTTGTTCCATAAGATGAAACCCATAACTGGCACCATTTTCTGGGACAAGAATATGTGAGTAGAAAGGTTGTAGGAACAAGGAAAGAACTTACTGCTATATATCTGCTAAATTTACATGGTATTAAAAAGAATCCCAATACCTCATTATAACCATAGATTAGGGCATCTGTCATTCTTCATCAGAAGAACTTATCCATATATTGTGGTTAATATGGAGTCCAATAAACAATCAAGGTATTAAGAGGCAATGCAATCCTCATCCCCAAATGTAACACATATAACACACACAAATAACCCAGTTTTTCCTCCCAAGGGTTAAATTTCTTTGGAGAAAAGAGATCGAAATATTTTAAGGAATGTACAAGTCAAAAGTAGTAGATGACTACAAGAAAACAGTTGAGACACAAGTGGGCAGGTGTACATATGAATTAACAGATGTTGTGACAGCATCCACAAGACCTGATCAAACTCAAGTCCATCAAAATTCCATCATGGAGAAAACACTTCGGTTTTACAAATCTGGCTGGGGAGCTATTGGCAATGCTAGCTGCATGAAAATGGAGAATCTGCCTTCTTAAAAGTCTAATGCCTGCTAGTTAAATCATGCTCCATTGGTTGATAACATTTACAAAAGTATATGGACAGCACAGATTAGACTCAGTGTGATTTTGTTTAACAAAGCATTCTGAAAACTGAGTGGGTAGAGATAGGGGCATGGGATTTGGAGTTGTGGAAGTAGAGGCGAATATTACTAAAATGCAATGAAAATTTTCACTATGATTTAATAAAATGTTACTAAATGAAAAACAATTTTGTCTTGTGAAAGATAATGAAAAAAAGTTACTAATGTACAAATGTAACACACAAGACTGGGGAGAAGAAAATAATACATTTGAGACTGTTGAGATTATGTATAGTCTTTTGATAAAAAACAGAAGCATTTAAGGTAGCATATATTTACACTTTATTTTTCTGATAATTATGTCATTGTTATCAGCAAAATTTGAATGTCAGTTACAAAGAATGAAGAGAAAACAGTTTTCATTCAATTATATGTTTTCTCTTTTTAGCAATCTTTATGTCATAAAATTTTATTTTGTTCAAGATTCAGAATTTTCATTCTTTGAGGAATTTGTCTGAAAATGAGAAAGTAAGGAATATAACTGAAGATAAGGTTAAACAAAACTCTACTGTCTTATTCAAATCTGCTGTACCTTGTGAGTAGGAGAGCTTCCAGAAGCATTAACTTTCTTCTTAAAATTATTTTATTATTTTTATTTAATGTGAGTATATGACCTGCATGTATGTATGCATATTCATCTGTGCAATATACATAGAGGTAAGAAGCGGTTGTTGGATTCCCCTGGAACTTGGGTATGGATGGTGGTTAGCCACCATTTGGGTGCTGGGAATTGAATCAGTGTCCTCTGCCAAAACAGCCAATGTCCTTAAATACTCAGCCATCTCAGTAGCCCCAAAAAAGCAGTTAAACTTCTTTACCTCTATTTTCGAGGACTATGAGGATTAAGCATGTATATATGTGAGACAAGAATAAAAGACAAATCACTAGCAAACATAACATTCATTAAAACATGGAAATGACCTATCTAATTTTACTTGGAACCCACTTAATGTGAGTGAACCCATGAGATCCACGATAAACCCAGCCAAATGAACAGGGCCACAGAGGACATAGAGCCTTGGTACCATGCATCTAAACAAGTGAAATTTCTTACCATACACTATCTATGGAATCTTACATATACAGACAAGCATATTGCACAACACTCATCAAAAAACTGTCCTTTGAAGCACATAAAAGCCACTGCAGAATCCTACAACTGGTCAGTCACAGAACATATACCTCTGAAAATCTCCATTCCTTGAAGACACATCTACAGTTAAATCTCTACATGCAAAATTAAGGGGAGAAAGGAAACAAGTGTATCCCTCAATTCTCACCAGTAAAGCTCCATTACACCTTAAATTGTGATGTAAAAGGAAGGCCATGAGTAGTCAAGCTTTAAAGAATGGGAGCCTGCAGAGTGTGTATCCCTGGATGGGGCCCCTATATCAAACTCACCTACCCAATGGCTCAGGGATCATTGAAGAAATGGGGACAGAAAGATTGTGAGATCCAGGGCTGGTGCATGAATGTAGAAAAGCAATGGCTTACAGTCCACTGTAAGCCTGCACATGTAAACCTGTAGCAATGTAGACATCAGACACAGGACCCATGCCAACTGAGACAATGTCTGAAAGTGGAGCAAGAGAAATGAGTGTGGGACTGACCCTGCATTGAGAACTACCAGAGACTGAGTACTGTGTGGTGAGGATTCCTATATGCTGAGTAGACTCCAGCAAATTGATTTGCACAGAAGGACATCTGGGTTTGAGAGCTTGACTTGATAAGGCTTAGCTTGGATGGTGTATGAGTTCTGATAGGAGTTGGGATATTCAGGGGATACGGTTTTATTTGGAACCATTGCATGAGTTGTACAAATGCTCAATAAAAATATTTTTTAAACTAGAAATGACATTAAATGCCCATTTCTCACAAAAAATCAAAGGATAATCATTATTTAAATTTCCACATCTCTTAAGCTATCACATTAGAAAACAAATTTTCTTCACTAAGTGATAAATGTAACTTGGACAGCAATACATTTTCTTATGAGATTTTTGTTTGTTTGTTTGTTTGTTTGTTTGTTTGTTGTTTTCACTAGAGACCAGAATTAGGTTGCAGTTCTTTATCCCTTTTGGTTCAATTCTTCCCATGGGTCTTCCATTGCCTGCATTTTATTGCCATTCAAATGTGTATCAGCCTTTTTTATTTTCTTACCAGTCAAGCATGGTCTCTTCCAAAGATATGTAAATGTATTACCTCTTTCTATTTAGTGTCCTTTTTTCCAAGTTGAATTATTATACACAGAATCTTGTCAGGAATAACAGACTGGCAGAAGATAATTTGTTAATGATGCTTAAGCAATGAATTAACTGTCACCCAGGAAAAGAAAGTCTATCTCATTGCAATGGGAAAAGTGCCCCTGCACAGAGAACAATTGCAATAAGGAAAATTATTTTTCCTGCCAACTTCCAGCTCTGTCTGAGGTACACAATTTTTCTTCTTTCCTCCTGCCCTCCCTTCCTTCCTTCTTTCCTATATTTTTGCCTTTAGTTTATGTATGACTGTTTGGCCTTCGTATGTGTAAATGCACCTGTTTCCTCCAGTGGCTATGGAGGACAGAAGAGATTTAGATCCGATGGAGTTATGGACCACTGCCATTCACCATGTCGATGTAGGTTGCTGGTATTCTAATCAATATCTTCTTCAAGAATAGCCATTGCTCTTAATTCCTGAGCCATCTTTCAAGTCCTCTTTCATTTTTTTTTTATTAGGTGAAGGATGTCACAGAAGATATTTCAATCATTTGTAACAGTACAAATGGGAAAATCACAGAACATGATTTAATGTTGCTAATTAAGCAGTAAAGAAAAAACATGATAGAAAGCAAGCACAACAAACCATTGAAAACTTGAGGAATCTGAGGAACATGAGAAAAAAATACTTGAAGATAATCACTGGAGAGTGATGTGAAAAGTATTTAAAGCCTATATTTAATGCTTCAATTTTATATTTTCACTGTTAAATAATCCACACAATTAAAATAAACTTGTAATTTAATTTAGCCAGCATCTTTTGCTTATACTGACTGTTTTTTTGGTCTTATGAGTTTTGTTCAATGAAAAATGTTATTAAAAATATAATAAAAATAATTTTGACTTGATACCCAATGTAGAGTTGAAATGAAAGAGTTTTTGTAAAGCAAAGATCATACAACCAAAGTAAAAATATTGATTTGGAAGCAAAAAAATAAAATGAGCAATGTTTTAAAAAATTAATAGCATGAAACTTAAAGATCAAATGAGGCCACTATTTCTCATTTATCCCCTACTACTTATAACGGCATGCAAAATTTACAAGAAAGCTTTGCTGACTTCTTGTAAAAATTTAATGACTTTCTCTAAAATCTGGATTTATATTTAAAATGTATACTCTTCAACTGACACAAAGTGCCATTTATTAAACCTATAAAAATGTGCTTCTCTTAAAAGCGATTCTTAAAATAGTGGTACTTATGTGTTAGCTGTAACTCTACTCACAACATTTTCATTTTGAATAGAGGGTCAGAAATAAAGTGAAGAAAGAACTGTGCCAATGTAAAGCTAAAATAATTATATAGTCATTTTTGGTAATGTCAGTCAAATCCTATATAAATTCATATGGAGGCCTCTATAATTACAGTATTCCCTAAAACATTCTCAATATTATATTTCATTGTTAAGACTTTCAAGTTATTTCCCTTTAATTTTTTTTTGAAAAATTGTTTTTCTTATAGTTAAATATAAGGTCTGACAAATTCTAATAGACATTTGGAATCACCATTTTAGATTTAATTAATGGGAAAAAACTAAACTTGGAATATTTTCATTCAGTTGCCCCACATCCTATGACTTATTCATGATCTCACACTGCTGTATTTGTTGTCAAATTCTTTCCTTTCAGAGAAAATTCCAGCAACCAATATTAAGAAGTTTGAGATTATTCCCTCATCTTTTATTGTTTGAAAAATTCATACATACATTTTGTTTTTAAACTGTATTTCTTATGTTTTTTTCATTTGACTTGGTAAATGTTAATCATATTTAGACCCCCTGCCCCATCTGCACACTTTATGACATCCACAACAGATTTCATGGAGTCTGTCATATGTGTCGAAGGCTATCTGGTAAATATTTGTACCCATGTGTCCCTCAGTCCATGTTCATCCAAGGAAGCCTAATGAGTCCATCTAGAGACATTACTTCAAAGAAAATCAGCTCTCGCTCACCAAGAAGTAAGCAGTTACTAGTTGTTCTTTGGCTTAGATTTGGATACGCTGCCCATTTTCCCAGTTCTAAACAGGCTTATTTTTTTTTTTTTTTTTTTTGTATTTTTGTATTTTTGAGACAGGGTCTCCTTGTAGCCCCAGCTGGCTTGGAACTCACTCCGTAGATCAGGCTGGCCTTGAACTTACAGAGATCTGCCTGTCTGTTTCCAGTGTGTTGGGATTAAAGGCACAGGGGTTTTATCTGATTGAGTCTGCATGGGTCTTGTGGATGCTGTCACATTTGTTGCAAGTTCATATGAGCCAGCTTCCAAAGTCATGAAACCCTCTTTCCTTATTTTCATGAACCATCTTTGCTCTTACAATCTTTTAGCCCCATGTTCTACTATGGTCTACTATGGTCCCTTAACTTGGTCAGTTGTGGCATTCTATGTGCATTACACATTGTTCCATAAGAAAACTTCACTGTTGAGAGTTGTGGTATGTAGTACTATCCTCTCTACCTACCACCTGTTCATCTATATTTCATGAGTTTTAGGTGTTGAAGTTCCACTGTATATTTTTAAGTTAAGGCTAGTCATCTCTAGGACACCTATTCTTTGTGTTTAATCAGTTGTGGACCTCTGTAATAAGTAAGCAAGTAAACAAATAAATGAATAAAATTCTCTGGTGAGGGTTACACTAATCTATGGGTTTCTTAGTCATTAGTATCAGTTTAGTTATTTAAAACATTACTGCTGTTATATGTACAAATAATAAAATTTGAAAAGCCATAATTACTTTTCATAAATGGAACATTGAAAAAAACTCATCTCACTTTCTATGAATTGACTCAAAGATATAGTGAATATATATATATATATATATGATTTGATGTAGGTCCCACTCATTTCTGAGCATTGGTAAAACATATATGAGCTTTATTAAATGACATTGTGACCCAAAAAGTAGCATATTAAGATAAATTCCCTGGATTTTAAAGGTGAATTTTTAAGCACTGAATTTTTAAATAGGGTGTTTTCCATCTTTCTTGCATTAACAGTATTTTTTCGGAAAAACAAAAGAAAAATGGTAATCATGTAATAAAATAATGTAAGACACTATGTTTGAATGTTGTCTGTGTTTTAATTTATCTATTTAAAAGCATCAGAAATTTAATTCCAGTCACTTAAATTATAAAATTTACATAAGTGGAGGAGGTATATTTTTTAAAATATTGGGTTTTCCTTCATCTTTGCTTTTATTTTCATTGAATGATATATCCACATTTTGCCTGGTCAGTGAATAAGTGTCCAGCATGCCATTTTTCTACAATATGTGATGAAGTTGGGATAAATCTTAATAACCTTCCATTTTACTCTTTTTATTACTTTTATGCAATTAATTTATAAGAAGTATAAAGACATAATAACTTGTTAGTATACAGTATTGACAATTTAATTATTTTCTATTCTGAAAATTATTTATTAGTAACATAATATGCAGTTATCTAGGTGGTAAGACAGAAGCACACAAGAAGATTACCTTTTACACAAAAAACGGGATGCTGAGGCACTTTTATTAATTTATTTATGGAGCAAGTAAATTTCATAATAATTATAGGTCTAATGATACTGACAACTGTCCTATTATCCCCATATAGAGAATGACTGTCCTATTATCCCCATATATAGAATGGACAATAAACTAAGCAATTCATCTTTACTCTTTCTAATTATCTTTAAAGCTGCTCTAAATTTCATATTGTTATTCTCTTCTTCAAAGTAATGAAAGTAGACTCAGGAATTATATAATTAATCACAGACCTTATCATTAATAAAACGCAAAATGAAGAACTAATTAATGATCTTAATGTGCACAATGCATAGTTTTCCAACAAGCATATTATTGTGAGCCTCACTAATATTGATATGCACAGAAAATTGTTTTCAGAGAAAATACGTCTGAATGATGAAACAATAAAAGATTTCTCAAAGGGAACATTAGTGACAATTTCAAATTTCTGACGATTCTAATATACGATTGTGTGCCCTTAAGATTGTCAACTTTTCCTCTCTCCAAGCTAAGTGTCTTACATTCTCTTACTCTGTCAGAGACTTTATGGATATTTCTCTAAATGCAAAACTAAGTATTTAAACACTCACCGAGAACTTCCAAATCCTAATGTCTATCATAATATAGGTATATACTATGGTAAGTTCAAAAATATGTTTATTATTATTGCCATTGTCATGATCTACGGAATAATATACAATAATAATATTGAATTTGTGATACTCACTTTGTAAATTTAATTATAAACACTTTTTTAAAATTTTTATTTATTTGTATGTGTATGAATGTACTGTCTGCATACAAGTTTGTGCACCCATGTCGTGCAATGCCACGGAGGTCAGAAGAAGGTGTCGGATTCCCCTGGAACTTGAGTTCTCCTGGAATTGGAGTTTCAGATGGTTCTAGGCCACCATGTGGGTGCTGGGGATCGAACCCGGGTCCTCTGTAAGAGCGGTCGGTGCTCTTAACCGCTAGACCATCTCTCCAGCCCCTATAAACACTTTTTATAGATAGTATACTTATAAGGAATCAATTTTGCCATAAAAATTGGGCATTCAAAATCTCCCAAACATTGTACATTTTTTAAATTTTTGTTGAATATTTGTAAATGTCAAACAATGGTTCTTAATCAAATTTAGCCCCCATTCATTCTCCAACCCCCTCATCAGAACTCATACATTACATCATCCAATCATGCTGTTGAACCTGTTGAACCCAGTCTTCCTTCTGTGCAAATTAATCCACTGGAGTCTATTCAATACTTCTATAAATCTTAAGTAAGGCCTACTCTTTTTTATGTTTTTATTTATTTTGTATATATATGAATGTACTGTCTGCATGTAGGTTTCTGCACCCGTGTGGTGAAATGCCACGGAGGTCAGGTGTGGGTGCTGGGGATCGAACCCGGGTCCTCTGCAATAGCAGTTGATGCTCTTAACCGCTAGGCCATCTCTCCATCCCCTTAAGGGCTACTCTTTACCCAGCAGGAATCGGTCTCCTGTAGTTCTCAGTCTGCCTACCCATTAATCTTGCTCCACTCTGAGACCTTGTCTGAATTAGTATGATTCCTGTGCCTGATGACAGACAATATTTCTAAAAATGTTTATTTATTTAAAATTTCCAGTATTCTGTAAGCCTCTATTTACCTATGTTAATGTACTAGCTCTGGCTCTTACAATATCTCTGCCCCCTCTTCTCTAATGTTCCCTGAGTATTGGTTAGTGGGGTTTAATATGGGGGTCCTAGCCAGGGTACACACTCTGAAGGCTCCCATTCTTTGAAACTTGGCCAGTTGTGGTCTTCTTTTTACATTGCTCTGTATTATGTAAGGAATCTTTACCGGTGAGCATTGAGGGATTCACTCATCTTTTTCTCTGCCTCTCATTCCCAAAGTTCCACTAGTCTTATTTTAGAGGTTCAACTTTAGATGTATCTCCTAATATTCGGCATTTTTTTCAGATGTATATTTTCTTTGACCAGATGTGAGAATCTTCGGTAGCCTCCATCTGTTGCAAAGAAAAGTTTTTGTGATAAGCGATATATGGTATGATGTTGTAAATTTAATATTTCATATTTAGTGTATGATAGGAAATTTTATTTGTGTAAAGATATGACACCACAGGTTTTGCTCTAGGATTTATGCCCTCTCTAGCCCTGTGCATTTGGCTGATTTTGCAGGGGCTCTCATGAGTTGCCTCCCATTGAGAGAGTTTAAAGTCTAATTAGATAGTTCCTGATTATCCCCCAGATAACCAATAGAGGTAGTTTGCTGTGCAGATCATTGTGGTTATTAGGCTTTAGGGTTGAGTTGTACCTATTGATTGATTTTCTTCCTTAGCATTGTACATATTATGTAGCATTATGGCCACTAAACTTCAGTTAGAAGGTTTCTGGGTGACTTTCTGCTCCATTACTCTAATTCCTATTTCTCAAGTATGATCTGTCTTGAGAAGTAGGGTCTTATTTTCTATTTCTGGTAGATAATCAAGAGCCTTGGTGATTGCCTGTGTAATTTTGAGATTCTCTTGCATCACTCTCATCATCCACTCAAAGGGAGGTGTCTTCTGTCTGTCACCATGTTCCTTGCTATTGCACCTCCCTTGTTGCACTACCTGTACACTAATGTTCAGACTATGTATGTGTATTTCTCAGTGCGAATTTTATAGTATTGCTCACCTTAATCATTTGAAATTTTCTGCTTTCTTTTGACTCAGATGGTCTTATTGGACACATTTTCTGCTCTATTGTTTTCTAGAATGCTTTAATCCCTTATTTAATAATAAAAAATAACCCTTTCTGTTCTCTTTCTACTTCCATAATCCTTCTCAGGATTTTCAGTGAGCTTATGGCTGAAAAAAGCATACTTCTTTTTTTTTTTTTTTTGGTCATTTTGAGACAAGGTCTCCCTGTCTCCCTGTTCTGGAATTCGCTATGCAGACCAAGCTGCCCTTGAACTCACAAATATCCACCTGCCTCTGCCACCCAAGTGCTAGGATTAAAGGTGTGCACCACCAATAAAGTATACTTCTAAGCAGGACTATCAATGACAAATCTTTACTGAAGTTAAAGCCCTTGTTCCCTTGTTTACTTATAGGATTTTTCAATCAAACACCATTTTCTTCACAGCTAGTCAGAAGAGGCCATGTGGTTCTCTTCAGCCCTCCTTATGCCTAAGTTCCTTCTGCAGCTGCCACAGAATACAAACTAACTTAGTGTGAAACTAATGATTAGGTAACCTCTTTATAGTGAAGGCAAATAACTAATACCTACACAATGGGAAAAATGTGCTTCACATGGAACAATTTCCTGGGATTTGATTGCACTGACCCAAATATGTCATTGAAAAGGAATTTAATTTTTCTCACAATATAGAAATATATTGTGCAGATATATATGCTTTTAATATACATGATATGTTTGAGCCTAAAGTCCATGAATATACCAGCTATCATAGTTTTCTTCCCTTATTGCCTTTTGATCAATGTACATGTTTCACAGCATAAGTACCAGAGCAGTGGCATATATTTATAAAACTGGTGTGCCTTGCCCCTAGCTTCATTAGGTACAAGTAATCTTTGTAAGGAATAAATTCATAAATTTTGAAATTTATTGGTGGAAGACAAACCAAACATATTATAGGAAGATGACATGCAAGAAAGATGGGACTCTATTAATTTCCTATAGAATATTATGCATCCTTTTCATTAGCAGTGGATGTGTGATACAATATGCGTTGGTTTGAGAATGAAGAAGTAAAAGTGATGGTATTTTATGCCTTTCCTTTAAAGAATTTCTTAATTTACTTTCTCATGTGATTCCGACCTGTTGTAGGAATGTTATAAAGTTCCAAGAAGTATATTTTTTTTCTGAAAGGATATAAATTACAACTTACATCTACTACTCTGTTTTCTTGTTTTGATTTTTATGACATTGAACCAGGATACAAAAAGAAAAAAATCATTCTTTTGTGGGTGGAGTGAATGACTGGGATTACAAGTAAACTAACATTGCCATAATACGGAAGGAATTTGAGAAGCATTATGTCTGGAATCTCAATAGGGTGCCTCTTTTAGTGCTTAACACCAAGTAATAAAATTTAATACAAAGTTGTAGTAAACAAACAAAGTAAGATAGAGTAAGGATGGTGTCTCCCCAGCCATGTAGATTTGTCATTTGGCCTGTAAACAACAGACATGCTAAGCTCTTAGGTATGAAGAAAAGAACAGAGGGATAGACAATGTCAGATCAACTCCGGATGCACAACAAAGTACAGTTTTGAGAAAACTGGACCACTTATGCATGGTTGTCTTTGCTTACCACAGGAGCATTTTATCATGTTGGCTGTTTTAGAATTTAGCTTGTAAGAAATACTCAGATGGGGCTGCAAATAATTGTGAGAAACAACCAATGTAACACTGGAAGTTTATTATGACTCTTCTCCTAAGTTTGTATGTACTTAGTAAAAGTGGAGACATCCAATTTTGGGAAGAGTGCAAGAGTAATTTTGTTTGTACAAAGGAAAATTGCCTCTTGTTAAGAAAATCACAGGTGATTTTTGTTGTTGAAATACCTGTGAATGCTGGGCTAGATTTCCTGCAGGCTCTTTCTTTCCAAGATGCCCTGTTTTATCTGGACTGTGGTGATGTTGATTCAGAAAACCAGGTTTCTATATAATGAGCTGGATATTTTCAAACTCATAAAATATTGGGTTTTAGAAAGAGAATGGAAAGGACTGGGTCTTACTATTAGTCATTTGACAATCCTATCATTTGGCCAGCAAGAGTTGATCCAAGCCTCTGGTTTTCTCACACTAACAGAAGCACTTTGACTATGTTCCTTGGAGTCCTGACATGAACCTCCCATAGGAAGCCTTAGTTTCAGCTCTGTGAAACAGCTTCTAATTTTGAAGTCTCACTCCAATCCATTTAGTTCAAAAGCAAAATGGGTGGTGGCATTGCTCTTCAACTGTTAATACTATGACATCCCACTTTCGCCCTTGTTAACTAGTGTCTGGTTAATGGTTATGTGGTGTTCTCTTTGCTGAAATAATTGTTGTGATTGCTCCTTGATGCCTGGTTCATAAGAGATCTACACATTATTCTATAAACTGAAATAATAAATAATGAGGTAAAGTTCCTACTCAGCCACAATAAAGAAAAGATTATATATATATATATATATTATATATATAATATATATATATTATATATATATAATATAATATATATATATATAATCTATTATAATATATCTTAAACTATATATATATTCTATATTATATATTTCATCTATATATAATATGGAATTATACTATATTCTTATATATATAATCTCATTTCATATATATATATATATATATATGGAATTAGAAGCACAATATGTAGAAGTTATTTTGTAAAATCCTGAGGTAAATAAAAACTCTCAGAGAAGCAAGGTTTTGTTATTCTATTTTCTCTGCTTGCAATGTTTAATTTGTAAATATTCTTGATAATATTCAGCACCTAGTCTATATCTGCAGAACTGCTGGAGTTAAAATTTTAGTTGAAAAAATAGAAGAAAATCATATTGCTATTATCATGTAGCTTATTATCCATAACAGCTGAAATTTATTAAACAAAGAAAACTACAATTACAATTTTAATATGATCAAACAATTAATAAAAAAGAAAAATATAGATAAATCAAAATAAAATATTGTATTCTACAGCTTGCTTTTTATTCCATTTGAACACTAATATTTCAACATAGATATATTGCATGATGATATGCAAATGAGATGTAATAAGTGGGCTCAGATCGTAATTAACACAGACAACCAAAATGGGTCAGGATACATAGAATATAAGGCCGTAGAATACTTATTCCTGAATAGTGCACCTGCACAAGACTTCTGCCTATAAGGCTAGGGAATCATTGGGGAAGACGGAACAGAAAGATTGTGAGAGCAAGAATGTTTGGATGGCAACTGGGAAACAGAGTCTTCCAGAAATTTGCCCAGTTACTCACATGAACTCACAATAGTGACAGCATTCACAAATGCCACATAAAGACATGCTAAACTACATCCTGCCATATATATTGTAAAGTTGGGAAGAAACCCCCAACTCTAGGTGAGGAAGCAATGACAATTAATGGCTGCTGTGAGGGGGAAATTCTGTGTTGCTTTAGGGTAAATCTCTTGTTACCTGGACTGGGCAGCAGTGAATGAACCCAAACTGAAGTGTATTTGGGAACACAAATTGGATTGTATAGCCCTCTCTCTATATATGTAAACAGAGATGTAAATGTAATAGGGTGTATGGAATTGGGTTGGGGTAGTGAGAGGCTGAAGATAGAAGAGAGGATCTAAATAATATCAAAATATCTTATACAAAATGTGCAGAAAATAAGTAGAAACTTATTTGCTATAAATACAATATAACAATAGAAATAAATGTTATATTCTGATAAGTAAGACCATTTTTCTGCTGAATGACACTGGGCCTGACATTATAGCTTACACAATTTGACTGTTTGAATATATGGAAGTTAAAATAATTCAAGCTTGAAGAACAACTGGTACAGAATCTGAGTTGCATGTGAGAACAATTGATTCTTACATTTGAGGGCCAGTTATCAATACTCCACTTTATCTCTCTTTCTTCCTTTGACTTGTGACTTCGGTATTACTGTACAAAGGAATAAATAACATGAAATTACATAATAGATGCACAATATTTGATAAATACATATTTTAGTTTGT
The DNA here is from genome assembly GCA_009823505.1 of Rhizomys pruinosus. NCBI lineage: Eukaryota > Metazoa > Chordata > Mammalia > Rodentia > Spalacidae > Rhizomys > Rhizomys pruinosus. The sequence continues at coordinate 135,153 of VZQC01005395.1, forward strand.
TCTTTCCATAGCCAAATTTAAGGCAGTGACTATATCCATCACCACTAAAATTTCATTGCATACATTGATCTCTCCTTTGAAAAGAGTATTTTTGTTTGGGTTTCTTACTGTAATAAGACCATAAAAGGAAATATATTCCCTTTAAAAGTTGTTGTCTGAGACCAGCATGGTGGTCCATGCCTTTAATCCCAGTACTAGGGAGACAGAGAGAGGGGAATCTCATAAAGAGTCTACACAGTGAGTTCCTGGCCAACTGGGGCTTCAGGGAGACCCTGTCTCAAAAAAAAAATCCAAAAAACAATAAATGTAACTGGCTGGGGAGACAGCTAAGTCTTTAAAATGTTTGCCATGCACACATGAGAACATGAGTTTGATCCTGGGAACTCACCTGGAAAAGCAGGGCATCATGAAGCACACTTTTCCCTAATCATTGTGCTGACGAGGCTTAGATGAGACGTATTATAATGAAATATATGTCTTTAATGGTACTGAGCAAGGTTTCCTCCAGACCTATTCCTTCTAGGATTTTTAACATAAATGCATGTTGGATTTTGTCAAAAGCCATTTCTGCATCTATTGACACAACAAATGTGATTTTTGTCTTTGTATGTTGAACCAACCCTGCATATCTGGAAGAAAGCCTACCTGATCATGGTAGATGATCTTTTTGATGTGCATCTGTACTGATATACAGCTATTCTGTTGAGTATTATTGCATCCCCCCTCCCACTGCACAGTCTGGGGGAGCAGTGGTACATAGAGGATCTAGCAAGCACAGCACTAGTGATTATAGTCTGTGCAGCCAATGATGAGGCACCAGAACTCAAAGAAAGTAACAAACAAATCCACATGCCAAAACATACACACAACAACAACAACAACAACAACAACAACATGGGAAAAGCTCATGGTAAGAAGTTTACCAACCTCACAGAAGTTTACCAACCCTACAGAAGACTCCTACATGAGATCTCCCTGGAAGAAAACCAAGACACAGACTTTACAAAAGCAATTGTGGACATATTCAAAGAAATTAGAGAACTAAGGGAAGAGAATGAAAAACTCAAAAAGGACCAAGAGGGTGATAGTGACAAACTTTGGAAAGAACTAAGGGGAGAGATTGAAAAACTCAAGAAGGACAGAGAGGGAGATAATGACAAATGCTGGAAAGAACTAAAGGGAGAAAATGACAAACTCTAGAAGGAAGTGGAAACACTGAAAAAATCTCAGACCTAAATGGAAATAAAATGACCAATAAACCAAGGAGCTACAAGATGAGAATGACAGGCTCAAAAGGAAGTGGAAACACTAAAGAAATCACAGGATGAAATGAAAAATTGAAAATTCATGAAATCAACAGGAACGGATGGGAAAAAGCCTCAAAAGCAGAATGGAAAAAGGAGGAAAAAGAATATCAGACCCACAGCATAACATGGACCACCATGGGAAGAAAAAAAGAGTGAAATAAAAGTATTCATGGAACTGAATGAAAAAGACAATACAACACAGCAAAACCTGTGGGTTACTTTAAAAGCAGTCTTGAGAGAAAAATGTATAGCCCTAAGTGTCCACAATAAAAAACAGAAAGGGAACATTAAACGTTCTAACACTGCAGCTAAAATCACTTGAGAAACAACAACAAATGAACCCTAAACCCAACAGACAGTAAGAAGTAACAAAAATCAGAGCAGAAAACAATGAACTAGAAAGAAAGGAAACAATGCATAAAGTCAACGAATGCAAAAGCTGGTTCTTTGAAAAAGTAAACAAAATAGAAAGACCTCTAGCCCAGTTAAGGAAGAAAAAAAAAAAAAAACAAGAGAGAGAGAGAAGGGAACTGCAACTCCAAATCAATAGTATTCATGATGAAGGGGGAAACATCACAACAGACAAAGAAAAGATCCAGACAATAATACGGGACTACTTCAAAAACCTATACTCCACTAAATTTGAAAACCCAAGAGAAATGGATGAATATCTGAAATCCTAGGAACAAACAAAGCTTAACCAAGAAGAGATTGACAGTTTAAAAAGACGCGTAATATTTGAGGAAACTGAAGGTGTAGTTAAAAACCTTCCAAATTAAAAAAGCCTGCTTCAGATGGTTTCAAGGGAGAATTCTATAAAACTTTTAAAAAGGTCCTACAACCATTGCTACTCAAACTGTTTAGAAGGTTACAAATGGCAGGAATTCCCCCAAACTCCTTCTATGAAGCCAGCATCACTCTAATACTAAAACCAGGCAAAGATGCAAACAAAAAGAAAGCTATAAACCCATCTCGCTAATGAACACAGATACAAAAATTCCCAACAAAATACTTGCAAATCGCATACAGACCCACACCAAAAAGATCATCCAAGATGAACAAGTTGGATTCATACCAGAGATGTAGGGATGGTTCAACATATGTAAATCAATAAATATCATAAAAATAAAACATATAAATGGACTGAAAGACAAAAACCTCACAATCATCTCAAATGATGCAAAAAAGCCTTTGACAAGATCCAGCATCCCTTCATATTTAAAGTCCTAGAGGGATGAAAACTGAAAGGAACATTCCTCAACATTATCAAAGCCCTATATAACAAACCCACTGCCAACATCTTCCTAAATGGAGAAAAATTGGAAACATTTCCCTTAAAAGTGGTCACCCAGAAAGGCTGCCCCTTATGACCACTGCTCTTCAACATAGTGCTTGAAGCACTTGCTAGTGCAAAAGGACAAGAGAAGGAAATTAAAGAAGAACTAATCAGACAAGTAGTTAAGCTATCCCTTTTTGCAGATGATATGATAGTTTACCTAAGGGGTATTAAAAACTCCACCAAAAAACTTCTAGAAATGATTAAGAGTTTTAGTAAAGTGTCAGGGTACAAAATTAACCTAGAAAAATCAGCAGCCTTTCCTTACACCAACAATAAACAAGTGGAGAATGAATATAAGAAGGCCTTCCCACTCACAATGGCCTCAAAAATAATAAGATGACTGGGAACAACCCTAACCAAAGATATTAAAGACCTCAACAACAAAATTTTTAAACCCCTTTAGGAGATTCAAAATGACATCAAAAGATGGAAAGATCTCCCATGCTCATGGATTGGGAAAATTAATATAGTAAAAATGTCCATTTTGTCCAAACTGATATGCAGATTCAATACAATCCTGATCAAAATTCCTCTGAGCTTCTTCACAGACTTGGAAAAAAAATCCTTAAATTCATATGGCAAAACAAAAGACCCCAAATAGCTAAAGCAACCCTGAGTGAAAACTGTAATACAGGGGGGATTGCCCTACCAGACTTCAAATTATATTACAGGATCATATTCATGAAGACAGTCTGGTACTCGCAAAAAAACAGACCTGTTGACCAATGGAACAAAATTGAAGATCCAAACTTTTGGTCATACAATTTCAGCCACCTCACATTTGACAAAGAGGCAAAAGACCCTCAATGTAGGAAGGAAAGCATATTTGGCAAATGGTACTGGCAAAGTTGGATTATCATTTTTAAAAGGACAAAATTAAACCCCTACCTCTTATCCTGTACAAAACTCAACTCCAAGTGGATCAAACATCTCAATGTGAAACCTGAAACCATGAAGGTGATAGAAGAAAAAGTTAACAACAATCTACAAGACACAGGTGTAGGGAAAAACTTTCTAAATCAGATCAGACAGCAGCTGCACAGGAAGTAAGGTCAACAGGTGACAAATGAGACCCTATAAAACTCCAAAGCTTCTGTACAGTGAAAGAAACAATCAAGGAAGTGAAGAGAAAACCCACGGAGAGGGAGGAAATCTTTACCAGTGATACATCTGACAAAGCATTAACGTCAAGAATATATAAGCTACTCAAAAAACAAAGAAATAAGAAGACAAATGACCTACTCAATAGATGGAGTAAAGAGCTGAACAGAGACTTCACCAGCTAGGAAGTAAAGATGACTAAGAAACATCTTAAGAAGTGTTCAACATCATTAATAATTAAGGAAATGCAAATTAAAACCACTCTCAGATGTTATCTCACTCTAATACGTGTAGCGTGTAGCTAAGATCAAGAAAATAAAAGACAACAGATGCTGGAGAGGTTGTGGGGAAAGGGGAACACTCATCCACTGCTGGTGGGATTGTAAAATTGTACAACCACTATGGAAACCAGTGTGGAGAACCCTTAAAAGACTCAGAATGAGCTTACCACCTGAGCCAGGCATACCACTCCTGGGTAAAGATCCCAAAGACTCATCCTACCACAAAGATACATGCACATCCATGTTTATTGCAGGTCTGTTCTCAAAAGTGAAGAGGTGGAACCAACCCAGTTGCCCCTCAACAGACAAGTGGATGACAAAAATATGGTATGTATACACAATGGAGTACAATTCAATGGTAAAGAATGATGGCATTATGAACTTTGTATGTAAGTGGATGGAGCTTGAAGCCATTTTGCTGAATAAAGTAACACAGTCCCAGAAAGAAAAACGGGGGCTGGAGAGATGGCCTAGCAGTTAAGAGCGCCGACCGCTCTTGCAGAGGACCTGGGTTCGATCCCCAGCACCCACATGGCGGCCGAGCCATCTGAAACTCCAATTCCAAGAGAACTCCAGTTCCAGGGGAGTCCGACACCCTCTTCTGACCTCCGTGGCGTTGCACATCACGGGTGCACAGACCTGCATGCAGACAGTACATTCATACACATATGGAAATAAAATTAGAAAAAAAAATTAAAAAAAGAAAGAAAAACGGAGTATTATTTCCCTCATTTGTGGATGCTAATACCAAATCCCCCACATGAAGTGCAAACTGAATTATATTATTGTTCTATTTCTTTTTATCTTAAAGCAAATATGTTGATATAATGTGAATCTCTCAACAAGCTCTAGAATCCACCCACCAATTATTTTTAGAATCTGTAATTACTGTATATGGGTGGAGAGTATGTATCTATATTTTAGAGTAATATAAAATTAATGGAGGAAAATGTGAATTTCTAAGCAAAAAAGAAAAAGACTGAGAGAAAGATGCAGGGCAGTTATGGCAGAATGCATGATCTGGGGTTGGGTAGGGTCGGGTGAGGGGAAGGGAAAGGGGAATATGCCTGAACTGAATTGAAAATGATATTTTAAATACACAAAATATCAGTGAAAAAGAAAAGAAATAGAAAAATGAAAGAAAAAACTTAAAGATAGGAATTTACAAATATATGTATGTTTTCCACTAAAATTAATTATTTTTGAAAAAATGACTTAAGATCAATGGGTATCAATCAAAATAAAACATGAGATTTATTTTGTTTTTATATATGGATAGAAACAAGAAGGGAATGGAAAAAATATGACAATAATTTGTTAGAGAAATTAGGATGATTTGTAAATTGGAAATTGTAATTCACAATGATGCATCACAGTATTTTGAAACACAACCTCCCACCACCCCCTCCCCCTCTGGAGTTCATAATTTATTCCATTTATGTTAGGACCAATTGCTCCAAATTAATCTCTCCAGCCACTACATGGTGTCAGTGCATCCACTGACCTCTAGTCAGACTATCCAGATTCCCTAGCTTAAAGAAAGGAGGCCAATTTTTCACCCAGCAGTAATCAGCTGTCAATATTTCTTCAGCTAAGATTGGGTTCAGTTACCCATTTCTGCAGTTTCATGCTGGTTTTATGATTGAGCTTGCAAGGAACTTTTTCCTACTGACACCAATGTTGTAATTTAATATGAGCAGAGTTCCAGGAGCTTGGAGTATTCTATTTTCAAAATGTCTTACACCATCAACACCCTGACTTTTACAATCATTCTGCCCCTCTTTTGCACTGTTCTCTGAGCCTTGGAAGGATATAGCTGAATACAGGTGACCTTTCCATGGACACACAGACTCAGAAAAACAAATGACATTTGTTATCCCTCATTTGTGGATCTTAGCAACCAAACCATTGTATGTAGTTATATATCCTCATTTAACTGCAGGAACCAGGTAAATGAAAAGAAACGGAAAGGGAAACGAGCAATGGAAAAGGAACCTAAGGCAAAAGATTAGCAGAACACAGGTGTTATTATGGAATAAATGGATATAATCATGAAATCTAAGTGGGAAGGAGGGGAATGGTTATAGAAGGAAATGTGAGGATAAACTGAAAGAAGGAGCTCAAGAAAAGAGGGACCATAGGAGACTGATATTATCAAGAAAGAAGTGAAAAAAAATGGGTTTACTTTAAATGGAGATGACATGGAGGGAGGTTTAGACAGGGGTGAGGAGAAAGGAAAGGTAAATAATGCCTAGCTAATTTGTAAAACCTGAGGGAATCATATTAGTCTAATAATGTAATCACAAATCACATATGTAATATCTCCACATGAGTCCATGTACACAGGTAAAGACTGCATAACATGACATGGTAACATACAGGAGAAACCTTCCTTAGAGTCAAACGACTCTAAGGGTAGACCAGGAGACTCCCCAAATTGCACAAGTGATTGACAAATCCCTTGATTACCTCCCCAAACCAGTAAAACTTCCTTATACAATAGAGTATGATGCAAACAGAAGGCCACAACTGGTCAAGCTTCAAAGAATGGGAGCCTCCAATGTGTGTATATCTGGGTGGCACTCCTATATTACACCTCTCCCATCCATGGCTCAGGAAACATTGCACAATAGGGGATGGTGCATGAACATAGAGAAGCAGTGGCTTACAGTCTACTGGAAGCCTTCGTATATGAACTTGTGTCAATGCTGACATCAGGCACAGGACCAATGCTAGTTGGGACAACTTCTCAAAGTGGAGCAAGAGAAATCAGTAGGGAACTGACCCTGAACTCAGAACTAAAAGAGACTGAGTACTGTTGGGTGAGGAAAAGCATGTTTTACTTGGGATTCCTAGATATGCTGACTAGACTACAGTGAATCTATTTACAAAGAAGGACATCTGGATAGGGCTTAGCTTGGAGGTTGTAATGCATAAGATCTGATGGGGGATATATTAGTCATTTTTCTTTTGCTGTGATAAAACCACCATGATTAAGGGAACTTATAAAAGGAAGAGTTTATTTGAGCTTACGATTGATGGTTCCAGGGATTTAGAGTCCATTGTGGTGGGAGGCATGGTGGCCAGGGCTGGAGCAGAAAGCTGAGGTTCACATCTTGCAATGAGCACAGGAAGTTAAGAGAGAGAGAGAGACTGGAGACTGCAAGGCTTGTTAAACTCACAAAGCCCACCCCCAATGACCTACTTCCTCCGGCATGGCCACACCTTCTAAGACCTCCCAGAAGAGTGTCATCAATTGGGGACAAAATATCTGAAAACTTAAAGTCTATGGGAGACACTCTCATTCAAACCAAGAGGGGGTTGGTATATGGGGGAGGTGATTGGGAACCATTCTATAGGTTGTACAAATGCTCAATATAACAAACAAGCAACAAAAACATATCGCAACAAAAACGCGTAGAATAGCTAAATTAAAGAGAGGGAAGATTTTGAATAGTCCTCCATTGCTAGTTACTTTATGATGGACCAAATCAATGAGAAGCACACAGGGTCATTATTGAATAATAATAATGGCACATAGCAGGGCCTTTTTTCTGTTTGAGCAGTCTGCACTAGTCAAAGTAGAGGCAAGACCTGGATACTTCTTACTCAACTAGGAGTTGTGGCCTATGGGTTTTCTCTTCTTTGCTTAACTTGGCAAATCCCAAACTACAGAAGCACATAACAACAAAAGCCACTTAGAAGTTCCATGCCCTCTTGGAACTTTGCATGTTTCAGTTACTGAGCCACATCTCCACTCTTGAGAGATTTCCTTTCTGTGCATGTGTTTGTGTGTGTTTATTATAACAAAGTAAACTGTATTTTGTTTTCTGCTTTGAGATGTTTCTCATAATATTTAATTATAAGAGGAAATGAATCAAATCAAGACCAAAGTTCCCAAATTTAATGGTTAAAAATTTAATGGTTAAATAAATATATTTATTTAATGTAAAGATACAAAATTTTTATCTTTACTTTGTAAAGATACAAAATTTAATGGTTAAATAAAGTAGGCACACTATGCTTCCATAAAATTTAAAAGCATTCATTTAAGTGGTCTCTATAAATAAGATTTATAGAGAGAATATAGTACAAATTAGACTCCTATAGCCTGAAGAATAATATAAAACATGAGGAATGGACTATGGCTGTGGGCATCTCTTCTAGGACTTTCTACTTATTAACAGGGTGGGATGGCTATCTTGTCAATTGGTTTCTTAATTGGTTTCAGAATCACCTAGGAGAGACATACCTTTGAATATGTCTGTGAGTGTATTTTCAGAGGTTAAGAGCAAAAGTCTACCTTGAATATGGGCCATGTCACCATATTATATAGAATCCTATACTAAATAAAAAGCCTAAAAGGAGAAAAGTATCTGTAAATCTATAACTGACATTCTCTGATTCCTCATTATATTCACAATGGGAACTGTTATAGTTTCTTTCCTGACACTATGCTTTTCCAACCATGATGTTATTTATCACTTTAAATATGAGCTAAAAAATTTCCTTCCTCACATTGTTTTTGTCAAGTATGTTTTCACAACAATGATAAAAGAATTTAGCTCACAGAAACAAATGCTTACTTACTGGAAAAGAAAGGTTTAACTATGACAAAGTCTTAAACTATTAGGTACACAGAGAATCAATTACAGCTGTTGGCTGAAGAACTATGACCTTTGAAGATACAAAAGAAAACAAAACATCCAGTTCATGTTTATTTTGGAGACTCATCTCTGAATAAAGAAGAGAGATTGGTGTATTGCAAAATGATGGGAGAAGGGAAAATGCCCAAAAGCTGTTTTGGGGACTTGGTGTCAACTTAAGATAATATGGTTGTGATATTTATGTTTTTTGAAGACATAGGAAAGGTTAACCTGATTAACTTAAGAAAAGGAAAATTGTTAATTTTAGAGTACAGGGCAAGGTTGTAGCTTCCACTTAAAGGAGTCCTAAAATAAATATTTAGTCAGTTCAAAGGCAAGCATTTTTAAAAACCTACCTGGGAAATCTGTGGGTATGAAGCCACTTCTCAAGTGAACATATTTCTGTAAACTATTCCTACCCATTCCCCTAAATAATCTCAAAGTAAACTCAAAAAAGACATTAATGAAAGTAGAAGTGGGAAATAGTAGAGAATGAGGAAGGGATTAATGAGAGATGGAGGGGATAATAGAAGGAAATGGATGATGAATGAAATTAAAGGGAATATAAAATGAAACCCATTTCATGTTATATATGTTAATACACTATATTTTAAAAGTCAAATTGAAGGAATATCTAATGTTTGAACTATTAATGTATAGCCCATATGCTCATATGAATCATGATTCTCATCAAAACTCAAGGTTTATATCTAGAGAATTAATGACAGGTTATGTTAATCCAGGTGTATATTATTGCAAGGACAGGCCAGATAAAGAGAATTATTTGTATATTTTCATGAAGTTATTGTAATTATTAATAGTAAATAATGAATATTACCTTCAGATCAAGGCTAGAAAATCAAATGTATTTTTTCAACCAACAGCTCTAATTGATTCTCTGTCTACCTAATAGTTTGAGACATATTTCAAATTTAACCCTTATAGTAACTCCAATGCCCCTTCTTTCTTTTTCTGCAGTAAGTAAAGAATTACTCTGTGTTAATTACTTTTTTTATTTTTGTGACAACATACTTGACAAAAAGAATAACTAATTCTAGTAATCCCAAGTTACAAGAATTAATGGATGTGCATAAAAGTTTAATAAACTCATTGAAAACAGGCCCTTCAGCCAGGTTCACCTGCAGGACAGGACTTGGAGAAAGAGAAATGATAGGCTGGAAATTACAGCATATTGAAGATATAGTTCAATTCCGAAGAGTGACAAACGAAATAATTGGCTCTGAGAAAGAGTGAAAGGTTGTTTGTAATGAGGAATACACGAAAAGGCCTGTCTAAGAGGTGAGATGCAGGACCCCCATGGATACTCCAGGAATAATGACATACTGCATAGTATTAAATGAAATAGAGGAACCATACTCTGAATCTTTAGAAAATGAGAGATGGATAATAAGGATCAGATATGAGAATAACTAAGGGTAGCCTTGAGGAGATCATCAGGATATTGAAATGTCAATTTAACTAGGGAAATTTTTGAAAGGGTACCATAATATTTTACAAGTAATTGTAAGAAACAAGACCAACTACAGTTCCCTTGGTTCTAATTAAAATAATCAATATTGTAATGGTATTAATAGAAGAACATACCTTTCAATGTTTTTTATGTCCAAATATACTACTAGCTGATAATAAGGTTGAAGGAGTTTATCTTCAAAGTGACAATCAAAAATTATTATCCATATTTAAAATGAAGTACATAGAATGAAGGTTGGAGATATCTGGTATTGTGTGTGTGTGTGTGTGTGTGTGTGTGTGTGTGTGTGTGTGTCAAAGAATGCCTTAAGAGGCAGGCTGAAGAGAAATTTCAGATAGCATAAAAGCAGAAGTTTGGAGTCCCTCCAAAATGGAGCTTGGCCTGTAGCCAAAAGGTGGTGGCTGAAGAACACAGTGCGCATGCTTCAGTAACTTATAAAGATGATAGGCTATGCTACTCTTTCAAGCTCGTGAACAGAGCATGCTAGATAGGGAATGGTATGCATGGACACATAATATGTCTGCTGATTGGCCCACTACTGTTATAAAAGTTCTTGGTTTCTAGGCTGTGGAAGTAGAAGGAAACAGCACCATTAAAAGAATCTACAACAAACAATTAGACGTGTGATCATTCCCAGTCTGCCTCCGATGATCCAGCGCTGCTGGACAGCGCATTTTCCTCTCAAAATTGTTCAATATATAGGTTCAACTCAAAGGTGTGAATATTAATTTACTTGAAAATTACAGATTTTAAATTATATACATGTCATGTTAAATGAAAATAAATGCAAAGATAAGCCAAACAGCATTATTGTTATACTTCTGTTTACCTGAAAGCAAATATGTTGTTATAACGTAAATCTCTTAACGGGCTGTAGAATTGATCCACCACTTATTTACAGACTCTGTAATTACTGTATATGGGCGGAAAATGTGTATTCATATTTTAGAGTACTACAAAATTAAAGGAGGAAAATGTGATTTCCTAAACATAAAAAATATGCAAGAGTATAAAAAAGCAAGTCAATTATCTTATCCAAATAAACTGGAGTTACTGTTACTTTCTTTAATCTCCAAATTTCAATAATCTATGAAAGAGACTATCATCCAAGTGAGAAGATACATTTACCTCTCCCTTAAGAACAATAAGCCACTTATTTGCAGATTCTCTAAAAGGGATAATAGTGAATACTTTGCTTTTTCACTAATTTTTAGTTTTATACATCTTGGAACTATAGTAAGATAAAAATCTTAAGTGGAATTTTCTCTTACTATAATATTAAGTGAAGAAATGAAAAGTTCTGTCTTCATTTCAATTATCATGTCAGGTTAACAAACTTTGATGTTTCAACACTGAAGAGCATTGAAGCATCAGATTTCAAGTCTTTAACACTGATGCATAAAAGGATCTTTGATTTGATGCTTTATATCAAAACAAGGCTACCTTTTACATCATCACCTATGGAAGTTAGAAAAGTCTGAATATTTAAAACACTACATTCAAAATAGAAAAACACACCCTCCCAAAAAAGAAAATAAATGCAATTTAGTAATATTTTATTGTTAACATGGCTACAGTTTAATCACTGCTACAGTTAGTTCACTATATTTGGAGTAAATTTTCCAGGTCATTGAAAATCGGGTAGTTCCCAAAAAGAAGAAGAGATTCTTGTCTGTGACCTTAAGGCTACTTCTATGACCTTACTCATACAAGACAATCACCATATATATCAGTATGAAATGCTATGTGACTCTGGTGAAGGAGGGACAGTAGGCAAACTAGAGCCATTGCCTTGACACTGAAGGTCATGCAATTTGGAAATCAGTGGGGAAGAACAGCTTGAGCAGGATGGCCTTCACAAAGACTGATGTAGAACTATGGGATTAAGAGGAAACAGGCATGACTGGATAAGGAATGATCTACAGCAAGGAGTCTCACTTTGAGCACAGGAGACATTTTTTTCAGTAGAAATTACTTCAGTGTTAGAAATTGTCCTGTGCTTTGTGGAATGTTCAGCTGTATCTATCAAATATTTTGTCTAATTTCAGTTCAATCGTTAACACCCAGTATTGTAGCAAACAGGATGTTTCTAAACATTGCCACTTGTCCTCAGACAGATTCACTGCCAGATAAGCACCTCCGGCACATGCCAAAAGCATAGGAATGTATGTGGCACAGATGGCAATGAAAAGCCAAAAACATTTTGATAATTGTAGGCCATGTTATGATAGTACCATAGCCACATAATCAGGGAAGTGAGGTACTTATTTTTGTCATTTTTAGTACAGCAATATTTTAAAAAGAAAATATTTGAAGTATATGGTTTATTAAATCTGATAATATTTACTTAGCCATGGTTACCACTGGACCAGTTATTCTCAATTACAGAGGCTTCTCTCCTCTTTATTCTAAGGAATGGCACCTCCAATATTAATTTCTCTATGATTTGGATACACAGGGAATATTAGATTATTTAATCTGAGGAAAAAATTGCATGCACCACATGGATAGTAATTATCTGAATGTTTTATATATTTTAATGCATAAACTGAGAAGTGGGGGTAGATTTTGTATTTGTATTGTAAGGAATAATCAGAGAATAAGAAATCAAATTGTTAGAATCAGAAATAGCCACCAAATGTTAAAGCAGCTTGATATCAAAATAAAGTGGAAATTAATTTGCATTTTATTTTAATAAAACTTATGGTATAAGGTTTATTTACTGATAAAAGTAAAATTTTAATCATTTTATGTGTCAATTTAACTTATTAGATTAGTATTTATAAAAATGGATGGAAATCATCAGTAAACACAGCTAAATATACTGTAAGGTCTTAAGTATTCTACCTGAGAAATTGAAATTGATTAGACTTATGGATAATATTTTCAAAAAATTCAGGTAATTAGCATTTTATATGTTCAAAACATTTGCTTATTATTAAAAAATCATTCTGTAAACACCCATATTATGTTTGTCTGAGAAAATAATGACCTGTTACCTATTTTGAGGCAGTAAATGACACTCATTTATTTCAAGCAGAAGTGTCTGAAATACTTAACTGAACTTAAAACTATGAATACGAATTAGAATCATTCTCATCATTTTTGTAGTCCTTGCTGTACTAGCACCAAAACTAATGTTCAATGATCCAAACAGAATTTGTCAAGCTTCCAGATTGCAAATATTTGAGAAAAATACATATATCTCATTTGCTCTGTGAACAGTCTATAAATTGGACATTCACAGAGGCACAAGATCATTAACTATCCTTTCAGAAGTCAATTTTATGCTTCCTAAATTAGATCTAGAGCTGGGCTATTTTGGGACTGCAGGCTGGGAATAATATAGGATCTTGTGAAATCACTTTTAGCCCATTTTCAGCTAAAGCACATTCAATTCAATAGTAAATACTGAAAACAAAGGAGAGTCAATACAAATAAGTTGCAGAAAACTCCTTCGTAGTTATTACTATTAGGTTTTAGAGGGTTTTGTACAGTGAAGGCACAGATAATGATAAATGATCAAACGTGCCTATGAAACTTTTCTCACAAAAAAAGAATCAATTGAACTACATGTTTGTTTCTCTTAAATTCAATCTCATGTCTTCTATTTTCAATTTATATTTGACTTAGCATTCCTCGTGATTTTGATAGTATAACTATTGAGAGTAAAATATTACTATGACAAAAGACATCTATTTATTTTTAGATCATGGTTTCTGTAATCAGCTAAAGGCACAACAGCATAACATAATATTCTTTTTTATATTCTAATAAGGAAGAACATTATCTCTTGATTCAACAAAAATATAGTATAAACAGATATTTTTTATTCATACTGATCACTATTTTGCAATAATGGCATTTTAATCTAAGAAAACCCCTTAGACCTAAGAATTTATTTGGCATTACACATATATGGTATGTATATGAAGACATCTGGGTTTGGGAGCTTAGAGTTTAGCTTGGATGTTGTAATGCATGAATTCTATTGTGGGGTTGAGAAATGAGGTGATAGAGTTTGATTGTGAACCATCGTACGATCTCTACAAGGCTCAATAAAAATATGTTTTATATATATATATATTATATATTATATCTTATATATATATAATATATTAAACCCATTTACAAAGAGTTAGCTTGACTCTTAACAAAGTAGGTAAGGTTTTAGAGACTTTGCACTAAACAAATTATTCAAATATAAATCCCCTGCTGTTTAAAGTAAACAGAGGAAATGGTTAAAATAATTAAAGAGGGGAGAAGATGAAAACTGATCTCACATATACAAAACCCTAAATATACGATCCCTTGAATAACCACATACAGCACATCACTCCTAGGGTTCATAGTCTTCAATGGCATACATCATTAACTAAGGAGGAGAAGACAATTGAGTAATAAGGATCAATTTTGTGCCAGTTAAGGAACATAAAGCACTACTTTTCTTTTTGTAAAAAATGCTTAATTTTACACATATATCTAAATTTCATCTTGGCTATAATCTTAGAAATAAAATAGGAGGGAAAATTGCTTTTTCAGAACTCTGGCATAAGTTTGCTTAATTAGATAATTCATGCAACAATGGGGCCCAGAAATGCAAACTTTGAGGAACCTAAATGGACATGTGATAAATAAATATGATAGTGAAGTAGGATGACAACTGGTGCTGGGGATCTTTTAGACTGTATCAGAAGAGGAAAAAGAAACAGTAATGCAGAGGAGCATACAAATACGAAATTAATTGCTGAAGAATATTTCCAGGTTTTTGGTTTCATAAGCATGTAAGAAACATTCATCTAGCATAGGTACATGTGAAATAAATACAAGAATGTGAACACAGGAGCACAGATTCAAATTTTATTGAATTTATTTTGATTAATGTTACTTAAGGTAACAATTTGCAAACATTTTTTTCTCCTTCAGAACCACTAAAATGAAGTTGGTGATATTTTTTTTTTATTAAAATATGTTAAAGTGTTCACGTGTGATTTGAAAATACTAATACAGGTACGACTGGAGAGATGGTTTAGAGTTTCAGAACATTGGGTGCTCTTTCAGGGGACCCAGGTTAAGTTCCCAGCAGCAACATGGTGTCTCACAACAGTTCATAACTCCAATGATATCCAATGCTGTTTTCAGTTCTCTGGATACATTGCAATAGGTGCCTTCACATACATCTAGGCCAGATACTAATACACATAAATTAAATAAATAACTAAATAAATAAATAAATAAATAAATAAATAAATAAATAAATTTAAAAAGCAAAATAATATAGGTAAAATTATGTCAGTGTATGAGGAAAATGTATATGCTACAATTTAATTTAAACAAGATAGAAATCATATGTATATATACAGATTAGACATATGGCATACAGGAATGATATAAAAATGATACTAATCATCAATATAGTCATTCTTGGAAAGGGACTTCAGAACTAAAAAAATTAGTATCATAATGAAATTTCATTTTATTTGCACTATTGCCCACATATGTGAATGATGAACTTTTTATATTTATATGCATTCAGAAGGAAGACATTCAAGATTTTTAACTTTTATATTTTTTATCTTTATTGAAATTTTATGAATTTCATACAATATCATTATTTAAGTCTGCACCCTTCTTCCACACTTGACCAATTTCATATACTCTATTGCACTAATAATTCTATTAATATATGCATTATATTATTATTAACTCTATCAATGCATATATAATGTACATATATTAAGGGCTATAGAGGCAAACTTGTCTCTCCAAGTGCCTTTCAGTGTGGGTCAATCCACTGGAGCTTGATCAACCTATCAAGACTGACTTTAGTTTTTCCAGTAGTCAAACGTTTCCAACAGTTCTTAGATAGTGTTGGAGTTTCACAACTTCCTCCCAACATCCTGCATGTATTTTATCTTGCTTTTTGCTTATTGTGGGACTTATGCATGCTGCCACCTTTGCTTTGAATTCATAAAAGTAAGTGCCAGATCATCTGGAAAGCTCAATAATTTTTAGAAATATGTTTACTGCTAGGTCTGGAGAGATTGCTCAGTGGTTAAGAATACTTGCAGTTCTTCCAGAGGACTGGTTCGATTCCGAGCAAAAACATTGAGGCTAACTACCATATGTAACTGCAGTTCCAGAGAATATGGCAGCCATTTCCGGCCACTGAGGACATTGTATGTGCATGGTACACTTACATACATACAGACAAAACAATCATACACATAAAATAAAAATAATGTATATAATATTTTTAAACTATATTGATTTGTTGAGTATATCATATAATGTATTTTTATCATATCCAATCTTCCCTCCCCAAATCTACCGTCACCAACTACACCCCAAATTCATGTTCACAATTATTATTTTTCTTTTTCTCTTTTTTAAAGTCCTAATGAGTCTAAATTGTAATCCGCAAATGGCCTTGGGATTGGGTCCATCCCTTGGATTCTGGTCAACCTGTCAGGCATCAAACCTTTCAAGAAAATTCTCTCTCTCTCTCTCTCTCTCTCTCTCTCTCTCTCTCTCTCTCTCTCCCAGCTGATGGCATTTGCCAATATATACAACCAGATTTTGCAGTTATATAGTCATGAGCCTATGGGGGCCAGGAATGGAATGTGGTGGTTTGAATGAGATTGTTTCCCATAGGCTGCAAGTATTCAGATATTTTGTACCCAGTTGGTGGTACTGTTTTGGAAGATCTTAGAAAGTGTGGCCATGCTCAAGGAAGACATGGGGGCAGGTTTAGAGAGTTCAACAAACCTTGAGGGTCCAGTTGCTCTCTCCCTAGGCTTCTGGTGCTCATTGGAAGATGTGAACCTTGGCTTTCTGCGCTCCAGCTCTTGCCACCATGCCTCCCACCAGAGTGGAATTGTCAATCATAAGCTCAAATAAACTCTACCTTTTATAAGTTCCCTTGATCATGGTGGTTTTATCACAGCAACAGACACGTGGCTAATACACCTGGCTAAGTTATTTTTTTAACTTTTTATACATATATAAAGAACCTTCTGTAGTAGTAGTATTCCATACAAAATTTTCATAATGCATTTAGTTTTACATATCACTTCCTTACTCCTGTCATTTCCCTCCCATTTCCTACCTGATTTAACCCTTCTTATTCCATTATCCCCCCTTACTCCATTGCATCTTATCTCTCCTCCCATGAAACACCCTCCTGGACCCTTACTAGTTCCTGACCTGATATTCCTATTGTAAAACAAATTTGAAAAATTGAAAGCTGCCATCCACAAATGAGATAAAATATGGGAGTTTTGTCTTCTGGATCTAGATTAGTACAGTCAGAATGATTATTTCCAGTTACATCCACTTTTGTTCAAATCTCCTAGTTCTGTTTTTCAAACATCTGAATATGTTTCCATTTTGTTAGTGTACCATGCTATACTTTCATTATCCATTGATCACTTCAGAGTTACACAAGAACTTCCAATTTCCTGTCTATTTTGAACAATACTACAATCAACATTCATGTAGAAGTATGTCTTAGTAAGTGGTATATTTGTAAATGTGCCCAAGTGGTATGACTGCATCATATAGTAAATCATGTCTTAACAGATCATAATATTTAGATCATGATAAACTTTTTATTCATATCCTTCCCCTCATAACTCTTAAAACAAAATATAAAACACTAACTTTGTTTTTGCCTGTTATATTTACTCAGCTTGAAATTCAGAACAATTATATATGGAAATGGTCATTGTTTTTCTTTCATGAAGTGTACAGAATTTATATTTTCTAATTTTATTCTACATTGTTTTTATTATGTAATATGAAATTATTGAAATGTTTTAGCTGTTAATATACTTGTTATTCATTAAAAGAGACCAAGCTTAATGATCTGTTTTTCTCATGCTTATGAGCCCTGTACACATTTGCCTTACAATTATGATTATAACCTGAAATTTACTCAATTCTGAATTCACAAACTGGCTCACATTTCTAACTCCCTAAGTCGTGCCATTTATTTTACATAATTTTCTTTTTTATAGGAATGATATGTGTCTTCCTATAATAATCTATCAAACAGTTTCAACAACTTCATTTCTTCCTGTGATTATGGTCAGGACTTGAAATTAGGAGGTATTTTAGGAGTTATTCCCTCTCTAACTGCAAGCTTCTGTTTTCAGTTTAAATGGGTGTCTTATCTTATTGTAATAGCTGAAAATTATTTATTTTTTAAAACAAACTATTTCCCAATAGACCTGATCTATTCATGGATAATGAGGGTAACAAAGTGAAAAATGACCACAAAGTGGTCTGCTCTGATATGTTGTGTATTTCCTCATAAATTAAACACTCTCACAGCTTTAGAAAAAATAATGTAAGGAACGTTATAGATCCAACACTTAAGAGGCAGATCAAAGCAACTATTTATTGATCTATAGAACTCAGAATCATGTTTACAAGTGATGCTATTTTTTCCAAAGGTTGGCATTATAAATTATGTATATTGTAAATCATGAGAAAACTCTACGTTAATTACCAGGGTTTTTTTTTCTAGCCTCCAAAAAGTCCTAATTAGATGGTGCATCTAACAGCTGTGAACACTTTATGTTTTCTGCTATGCTAAAACTAGAGAAAATTTTTATTGTTTTTGTGGTAAAACTCTCACCACTTTTGTCCTTTAATTTTTGTTCCCTTCTTATTCTGTCCATTCCTACATCAAACTAAGTCCTAGAGGGAGGGGGAATACAAATGTATATATATTCATTTTAGCACTGTGGCTGCCTGTGGAAGGGGATGAAGAGTACAGCTGAGCTAAACAGTATATACATGCTTTGTTAAATATAATGTGCTTTTTCTATGTTTGCAATATTTTCCTACTACAGTATTCATCAAGATTCTATCACCTTTATAGCCTATCTATATTTTTTATAACACTGTTTAGAGATATTGTAAAAATGTGAACTCTGCATTCTTCTACCCAGATGTTGATATGGATTCAATCTCCTGAGCCAGGAACTTTCACTATATAAATGTTCCTGTGATTGATGATTACCTACTTTGATATTTATAGTACAGCTGTGGAACCACTGGACAGGATTAGTGATCTGTGAAGGAAAACTTCTAGGCTTGCTGAGACACTCAGTTTTAGAATTTAGTCCTGTTTCTAACAGAAAAGTAAATGTCCAGAGAAAATTATCTCCAAATATTCATTAATATGCAAAGATATTTATGCAGAATATGCAAAAATATTTCTATTAAATAAGTCAAAAGACTATGTGCATGATATAAAATTTAGTTGTCTTTTTTGCTGTTTTCCATTATTAGACATTACATTCAAAAGAAGTATCAAGTTTACCCAGTCATAATAGAATTTTCCTTCTCATAATATAAAATATTGGATTAGGGTAATCTTCAAATGCAAATTATATTCTTTATCTTCTGTTTTTGTTTAAAAAAACTAGCTTGAGTACAAGCATCCTTCATGCAAAACCTATCTGCAGGCTGTTGTGCCCAAACACCTACAGCCCCACCATCCAGTGGGGGTGACAGGTTGTTTGTTCAATCAAGTTGATCAAATGAGTGTCCAGACTACATTGCTGTAGTTTCACCATTCACCCCAATCGCAGCCCTTACATTCTACCACGCCCCCTCTTCCGCAGGTTGTTCCCTAGGCTTAGAAAAGGGGCACAGGTGGATGAGAGGTAAAACAGTCCACTCTCTCTGGAGCTGTTGACTTGGACTCTGGTCAATTCTGGCTGTTTCCTTTCATGGGCTGACAGTTTGTCCAGGAATAACCTTTCGATCCTACTAATGAAGAACAAGCAATTAGATATATAGGTATTTAAGCAGCACTAATAGTTATGGTAGGTTACTTTAGCATAGACACATGTTTGGATATGTTAATCCATGAATTACAATTTTCCCCCCTGTTAAATATGACAGGGTCTTACTGTGGCTTATAACATCT